>VUQI01055555.1:0-11533 GCA_015106735.1 Paratilapia polleni | reverse complement strand
TCTTATGAACCGCCGTCTTAGAAATTTTGAGGATGCAAGCAACCAGATGCTCACTGTATCCCTCTGCCAGTAAAGCCAGAATTGAACCCTTCTTTTCTTTCCCTTCTTTTCCTTCATTTCTTTGGCATGGTCAATAGTTATTTTTTTTATTCCTGTTACTTTTGATGTACTACTAGCACTGTTTTTGCCATCCAGTTGGTCCTATTGCAAGAGGATAGTGATGACCACAGGAATGGTTTTTATACTTTTCCTCGTTAAATAAGATTTGGTTCAGGTGATCACCTTATCAGTATCTTATTAGGTAGAGACACTGGAATGGAATGTCACATATGTAGAGATGCTGATTCCTGAAAAATTTGCAGTAGTCTCTGAATTTGTTCCAGAGCTGTATATATATATATATATATATATATGTATATATATCAGTGTATATATATATGTATGTGTGTGTGTGTGTGTGTGTGTGTGTGTGTGTAGACCCTTAATGGACTTCACCTTTAGTTGTATGGGGTGGCCAAACTTTAGTCTGTGGTGGCCATAGCCAGCCCTTGACTCTGCCCATGTATATCACTATCTGCACCCCATGTAAATAAGTACATTTCACATCTAGTTTTCATTCAAACCTCTTTCACAGACCCTCTCATAAATTTTTTTTAAAACTCCTCCAATCTTGTTCTTTAACTATGATTTGATGAATTCTGGGTGGCCACCAAGTTTTTAGATTTCTGCTATCTAGAATGCAGGAAGAATGAAGTACAAACCTGCTGTGTAAAATGTAAATAAAGAGAATCCAATGGTTTGCAACTGATCTACACCTTACTTTTAGCTTCAAACAGTACAAAGAAAACTTACTAAAAGCTGAAACAGAGACCTTTTTTGTCTAGCGGTTCTCTGTAGCTACACTAACAAAACATGGTATGTATTTAATTATTTTGTTCAGTATATGAGATACTATTAAGTTAGGTTTGTGAGATTGTCATTGAATGATCCACCAATGAATCCACCAATGAATGATATATATATATATAGATAGATAGATAGATTACAAATTAGTATTCTGTAACTGCACCTCATATTCTATTTTTATTTGAAGTAATGCTTCTACTATACACCAGCTTATGAAAAAAAAAAATTATAGCTGAACATAACAGCTTTTAATAGCACTTCAAGTCTGTTTGAGGGTATTTATAAGTTCTGAAAAACTAAGTCCACCCTTACTGCTTCCATAGGAACTAAGAGGGTAAGTAGCAGCCAGGTGCTGCTAATCAAATGCACTTGATAAACTGATCATCAGTAAATGTGAGCATCTCTATAAAAACAGAAGTTCTGGCAGTTTGCTGGTCTGGAGCATTCAGGTTTGTGTTAATATAATACCACAATGGCCCGACCATGCAGTGCTCAGAGAAAACTGCAAAAATCCCAAGAGCTACATCTAACACTCTACAGGCTTCAGTTGGCATGTTAAATGTTAAAGTTCATGACAGTACAATTAGAAAAAGACTGAACAAGTATGGCTTGCCAGGAGAAAGCCTTCTCTCTCTAAAAAGAACATGTCAGCATGGCTCAGATTTGCAAAGTTGCATCTGAACAAACCACAAGACTTCTGGAACAATGTCCTTTGGACAGACGAGAACAAGATGGAGATGTTTGGCAATAATGCACAGCGCCATATTAGGCAAAAACCAACACAGCATATCAACACAAACACCTCAAACCAACTGTCAAGCACGGTGGAAGGGTGATGATTTGGGCTTGATTTGCAGCCACTGGACCTGGGCAGATTGGTATACAGAGGAGTTCATGGTCGACTCAATGACTGCAAAGTATTCTAGAGTCAAATGTGGAGCCATCTATCTGACAGCTAAAGCTTGGCCCTTACTATGTCATGCAACAGGACAATGATCCCAAGTACACCAGCAAATCTACAACAGAATGGCTGACAGGGCCATTGCAGCACCTCTATTCTTTTCATTTTCAAAGTCCAGACCTCACCCTGATTGAAATGCTGTGGCGAGACCATAAGAGAGTTGTGTATAAACCTCAATGAACTGAAGCAACATTGTAAAGAAGAGTGGGCCAGAATTCCTCTGATGTGAGAGACTGATAAAGTCATACTGAAAACTATTACTTCAAGTTATTGATGCTAAAGAGGGTTCTACAAGCTGTTGAATCATGGGGGGTACTTAGTTTTTCACAGAACTGCAGAGAGTTCTGTAAAACTTTCTTTTACACATGACTGTATATTCATTCAGTGTATCTCAGTGATATAATGAGTGGCTGGACAGAAGGTGGAGGTTGTTAAATAACAGCATGCCACGCATCTAACTGACAAAGCAAGAGAATTTATTAGTTAATTATATACATCTTTTCCATACACAAAACAAGCTCATGAAATATTGAATAAGTGATATGAGAGACAAACACACACTCATGCAAACAAAAAGTCACACAAGCATGTGGCATTTCAGAGACTGGCCTTTCTGATGTAAGTGTCATGTGTGTTTAAGAGTGTGTTATATCCATGGTAGCATATTGCATTAATAAGTGTCAGCATAAAGAGCTAGTTGGGCCTCTGGCTTGGTTTTACTATTCATATTGAAAGAGAAAACAGTCTTCAAAGGTTACACTTAGACAGCAGAGTTCATATGAGTATTATTAAGCATTTCCGACACTATTAATGAGTTTTTCTTTGAATGTGGGAGGGCAACATAACACTTTCTCATCTTTTTATTTTAGAAAAGGCACATAATTACTTCAACACGTACAGAAACCTATTTACACACTTACTTTAGCTGCTCAGAATAATAACACAAGCATGAAGCACAGCGCAATCCTATCCTAAAGCCACTTTTCACTGTAAGGTAGATTTGCTACTAAGTTAGATTAATGGGTTATTCCTAATGCTTGTCAAATGTGTCATCAAATAGCTTTTGTAAAAATTACTGTATTTAAAACTTGCACAGTTCTGCAGCACTCAATTTATGTGCACTGTCAAAATGTAATACAAAGTCAGTCATCTAATTTGAATCAGTGTTTTAGTTGTCAGTCCCTTAAACTCCAGTCCCTTAAACAAGATGCAGCTATTACATGCTCTGCCTGCTCAGGACTGAGTGAGTGTTTGGAGGCGAGCAAGGCAGATTTTTCCTTTAAGTAGCAGTAGAACACTAAACTGAGGGAAAATGAGAAAATCCTTACTAATTACATTACTAGATGGAAAAAAAAATGCAAATAAGTAACTGTTTCCTGATACTGTATGCTCACCATCCATCTTTCCATCCATCCATTTTCTTCTGCTCATGCAATTCAGGATGGCGGGGATTCCTGCCCCAACTGTCACGGCAAGAGGTGGGGTTCACCTTGGACAAGTTGCCAGGCTATCAAAGGGATTTCAATTCAATTCAGTTTTATTTATATAGCGCCAAATCACAACAACAGTCACCTCAAGGCACTTTATATTTTAGGGTAAAGACCCTACAATATTAGACAGAAAACCCCAACAGTCAGATGACCCTTTTAACAGGAAGAAACCTCCGGCAGAAACAGGTTAAGGGAGGGGCAGCCATCTGCCATCTTGGGGGTGAGGGAAAACAGAAGAGAGCAGAGGGAGACAGAACAAAAGACACACTATGGGAGAGAGACAGATTTGGTGCTATTTGTCATCCTTAATTGTTTTGGTGTAAGCTACCCAGTTCTGGAGATATTGGCTGTGTGGTAAAGTGGTCAGTTATTTATATAGTGCTTCTACACTATAAGCCACATTCACAAGCACATTCATACAGCATTTCATTTTATGCGCTTTAAGTGCTTTTTATCTGTCAGCTGCTGGCCCAAGGATAGTTCAAAACTGGAGAAGCTGGGAATCAAAAAATTAACTTATCAGTTGATAGACAACCTGCTCTACCACCTGCCCAATATCTGCTTTACCTAGAATAAAGTGGAACCAGATAGATCTTACAATGTGGTGATGAAAAAAACAAAAAATCTATTTGAAAAACTCAGCAGAAATGTTTCCTTCTGGAAATCATGACTCATTACTGACATTACTCATAAATATCATATAAATATGTTACAAAAATAAGCACACAGTTAGATCACATTGGAGCCAAGATAAGGGTGAATACCATCACTGTTTACATCCTGTCACACTGTCACTATGAGCTTCTTTTCACAGGTAGATGGATGGTTTCATTTGCAGAGTGCTGCAGGTGGCAGGTGTAGTTCAGTAGAAAGAAAGTGGCTCCTATACATGAAACTGCTCACAGTGAAGTTGGTGGTTTTCTTTGAGGTTTTAAAGTTATCACATCACATGTGTTGCTGAATTGCCTGCGTGTAAAAACCTGTGACTGAATTAGCAAAAGTGTAGCTGTGGTTTGCTAGCGTAAGCACTTTTGCCAAAATGGTTGCTGTGGGGCAAAATGAGCCCAAGGCTTGGGGGTAAATTCAAGCCAGTGGTTCATCTTAGTAGAAGACAAGTAGTCTTAAGATTCATGTTGCATCATAACCATGAATAACTGACACTTCATTTCATATTTTAGACGTAGCACAGGACCTGTTATGCCACATAATAACAGTAGAAGAAGAGGCAGGAGCTCCGTACCCTTTTTTCCCCTTCAGTTTACACACCAGTTTTCAAATAGTCGCAAGTGCTGCTTTTTTTCTGTCACTATAAAATAGTATTGTCCATAAATATATGTAACATGCTGCTGTTTATGTCATTAGCTACAATGTTTGTTTGTAAAAATATGTGCAGCATTTTATGACATATTGGTGTTTTTAATGTTTATCAGCTAAAAACTTTAGCTAGTATGCCAAATATACACTCACCAGCCATTTCATTAGGTACACCCATTCAACTGCTTGTTAACACTAATATCTAATTAGCTAGTCACATGGCAGCAACTCAGTGCATTTAGGTATGTAGACATGGTCACAATGACCTGCTGAAGTTTAAACTGAGCATCAGAATGGGGAAGAAAGTTGATTTAGGTGACTTTGAACATGGCATGGTTGTTGGTCCCAGACGGGCTGGTCTGAGTATTTCAGAAACTGCTGATCTGCTGGGATTTTCCCACACAACCATCTCTAGAGTTCACAGAGAATGGTCCAAAAAAGAGAAAATATCCAGTGAGCGGCAGTTCTCTGAGTGAAAATGCCTTGTTAACGCAAGAAGTCAGAGGAGAATGGCCATGTTACCTTCCTACTGTTACTTTTGTATCAGCTTCAGGCTGATAAGAAGGTAACAGTAATTAAAAAAAAAAGACACTTATTACAACCAAAGTATGCAGAAGAGCATCTCTGAACACACAATACATTGAACCTTAAAGCAGATGGGCTACAGCGGCAGAAGACCACACTGGGTGCCACTCCTGTCAGCTAAGAACAGAAAACTGAGGCTACAGTTCACATAGCCTCACCAAAAAATAGAACATTGGAAAAATGTTCTCTGGTCTGATGAGTCTCTATTTCTGCTGCAACATTCAGATGGTAGGGTGAAAAATTGGTGTGAACAACATGAAAGCATGGATCCATCCTGCCTGGTGTCAATGGTTCAGGCTGGTGGTGGTGGTTGTGTAATGGAGTGTGAGATATTTTCTTGGCACATTTTGGGCCCCTTAGTACCAACTGATCATCATTTAAACACCACAGCCTACCTGAGTATTGTCCATCCCTTTATAACCACAGTATACCCATCTTCTGATGGCTGCTTTCAGCAGACTAACGTGCCATGCCACAAAGCTTAAAACTCAACCTGGTTTCTTGAACGTGACAATGAGTTCACTGTACTCAAATGGCCTCCGCAGTCACCAGATCTCAATCCAACAGAGCACCTTTGGGATGTGGTGGAACAGGAGATTCACATCATGGATGTGCAGCTGACAAATCTGCAGCACCTGTGTGATGCCATCATGTCTCAATGGACCAAAATCTCAGAGGAATGTTTCCAGCACTTTGATGAATCTGTGCCACGATGGATTAAGGCAGTTCTGAAGGAAAAAGGTAATCCAACCCAGTACTAGGAAGGAATCTAATGAAATGACCAGTGAGTTTACATTTTAGAGTGTATGCTGATAGTAAAACAAATCAAAATTTCATCCAGTTTAAGACTTTAGTGTCTATTTCTTAAAAAACAAAACAAAACAAAACAAAAAAAACTTGGCAATGCATCCTTATTTTTCATACTATAGACAAATTAGATGTAGCATTAATTTCAAGATCACCAATAAAATCAGTTATTGGGGGGGTTTATTATAAATAATTATGATTATACTACAATAGTTAGTAACTGTTTTCTCTGAGGGGCTCATATGATCCTGTCAGCTGGATCCCGTTACCCCTTAGATGGGGCTAAGCTGTTCCACAAGACCACTTTTTGTTTATCTCATATTTGTCTATGTTATTCAGGCACAATACTGTGGTTCCAACTGATAGAAAACATCCTGATGTGGTATGTGTTAGTTTTATTCCTGACTCATGGTTATTACGTATAGATCAACCTAATTTTAAACAAAAACTGGCTCCTTTTACCCCACTCTCCCCTAGAGGTGAGGGAAAATATTCAATTTTGAGCTGAACTTCCTCTTATATAGTATATAGTATAATTTAGAATATGAACAATCATATAATGGATGCTTTATGTTCAAGTTTTAGGAGTTTGTATTATCTCACAAGAGTTCACTGAACAGCCAAGATTTTCCTGAATTGTTAGATTTTAAAGACCAACAGCACACAAGTCCTCCCACAGACTGCTTCACAGCGCCACAACTAGATATATTAATTTATTATAATAATGTAATAATAATAATTTTATTCCAACCTTGGTTGTAATAAAGTGGTCTTCCTGTTCTGAGGCAGTTTACCAACAATCCTACAATCCTTCTGTCCAAACAAGCTGTGCAAAATGCCACAGATGATTTCATGTTTTGACTGAGCCTTTGTATGAAGCACAGACCTGAAAAATAGACTGTAACTTTCTTTCTTTCCTAATCCTTCAACGTAAAGTTACTGTAAACTCTACTATAAATAATGAGGCAAATCAGAGAAAACTAAGAAGAAAAACTCTTTAAAAAAAGAGTGAACCTCTTGGAACATAAACTGGGAGAATTATCCAGGAATTAAAATAAAAAGCTTCTGTCCAAACTAACAGAGCAAGAAATTCATTATTTGAGGGTTAAAAAAAAGTACAAGCTGGTTTCAAGAGAACAGCCAGTTTTTATTTTCTTTACCAAACCTCAACAGTCTCAATGTCTTTCTTTTCTTAATGTCTTTCTTTTTCCTGTATTCCATCTTTGTATATCCTTCTTATGTATCATCTTATATCCATATATTACTTCCTTGTTTTTCCATGTCATTCCTGTTTTCTCTTTTTTTATTCCCTTTGATTTTTTTCTCATTCTTTCATCCATCTCTATCATCCTTCCTTCCTTCTCTTCTTCCACTGTTTCTTTTACCTTTTCTCTGCCCATTTATCCTTTGAGTTTTTCCCCTCCATCCTCATTGCCTCTCATTCTGCATTATCTTCCTCTTCCTCTCTCACCTCCTCCTCCATCTCATCTGTCTCTTGCTGAGAGGCTGCGTCAGGGCAGATAAATGTTGGACAGATGTTATGTAGAAGTTTCGCCCTAGGTGGCTTTACTAAATAAGAGTGTGTGTATGTGTGTGTGTGTGTGTGTGTGTGTGTTTGCCTCTGTGTGTGTGCATGCGTCGCCTTGGGTGGCCTCAGCTAAATAAGAGGAGAAATAAATGCCTCAAGTTGTTTCTAATACATGCCCCCTGCCAGCCCCAGCGCTGTGTGTGTGTGTGTGTGTGTGTGTGTGTGTGTGTGTGTGTGTGTGTGTGTGATTTAGAGCCTGTTTTTTAGTCTTTAGCAGTGTGATGCTCAGATTAAAAAATGCATTACCATCTTCAGACTACATGTGTCAGATGATCTTCTGACACTATAAACATCTATACGTTTCTGTTTTCTTTTTTGTCCCATTGCCTCATTTTATTTCTTTGTACTTTATATCTTTCTTCCATTATGGACACCAAGACAGAAGAAAAAAAAAAAAAAGGTCTTCCCACCTCAGTTTGTCTTCTTGTTCTGTCTCTGTTGCTGGTCACTTTAATATGATTAGCATTGCTGAGGAGGAAACATTCATGTAGAATAATGAAAATGGATTTGGTAAGTGGACTGGCCGGCTGACCGAATGCCTCGGTCAATGACTGACAAGCTGAGAAAATGAGAGACTGACTAATTGACTAAATTGCTAAATCACTGAGTCACTGACCAGCTGTTTGTTTACTTACTAAGAGGCTGAGTAACTGATAGACTGACTGACGAAGCTTCCATCCAACACTGTCTGCTACAGAAAAGTGAAAAGATTTCAGTGTTTGGGATTGACAAGCACTGACTCACAGTAATGTAAATAGTTATTCACATGCATGTTCCTAATCGCATAGAACACTTGAAGCAACACTGCAAGCCACATTCAGCCTTTTGCATTATTTTATGAATGAAAGATTACAGTTAATTAAAACTACAGTAAAAATGTGTGTGTGGAAAAAGCACTTGTTGCACAGTTGACTAAAATAAAGGTAAAAAATAGACTTTAGAAGGAGACAGAAAGTAACTGAAACAATATTGTGTAACTGATGTCTTTAATTTTAGTCTGTCATGTTGCCATCACAAAGTCTTGTGTTTGTATTCTACCTATTCTGAATTTCTGACAGTTTCCCCCTCCACGCACACATATTATTCTAAAAAGAATAAACTAGACTAAAACTAACCCACTGACGGATGACAACTTGTTCTACCCTTTTGTGATGGCTATTGAGAGAGACAGTCTCGCATTATATCGATTTGTATTTAATGGATAAGTGAGCGGTTCTTTGTGTTTCTCGTTAATTGATGCAGTTCATGGCCTGATATATCTTATTCATGTGCCTCCCTTTTGCCCTACTTCACTGTTTCCTTCAACGCCATGAACACACACACACCATACTTTATTTTGAATAGATTCCTCATGAGTCAGATCAGCATTAATCCATGGAACAAAATAGTCTTGATGAAATGCACAGTTGTCTGTTTAAGTGTTTGCTCATAGCACTCAGCTCTTTAAGGAAGTCCTTTAATAAGTCAGACCGACACTGGGAGAAGAACAAACATTTTGTTGGGCTTTTCATGGGAGTTTCTGACTTCGACAAAGGCCTCGGAGTTGTGCAGGTTTTTGTGATCACCATCCTAAATAACTGGGTGTTTCTGCACAGAACTGTAAGATGTATATTGCTTACTGTATGAATTCATGTAGGATAAAAAGCTGTACATATCTACTTCTTCTTAGGTTTAATTTTAGCATGTGCATTATGCCGTTTTTCTTTTTTCTTTTCTTTTTTTTAAATTAATTGATGGATTCATTTTGTTTTCTGTACCCCAGATGTGCTAGATCAGAACTGTTCCTAGAAACCAGATCTACAAATGAGTCACTGTTTATGTTGTACATGGTGCTTGGAGTTAGGATAACTGAGCTCTACAAGTAAACTATAAATTACTGAATTCCCACATGAAAAGACACCAGACTCACTTATATGCACAATGATTTGTTGTAATATAATAGCATAATGTGTGTACAAAAAAGAAGTTAATTTCATGGCTAGATTTGTTTGTCACTGGAATTTAGAAAACATTTTAAATATCCCTTTTCCTACTAATAAAATCAGATGATAACATGTCAAAAAAAAATCAGAGATAATACAGTTTTAAGCTTGTGCTTTCTAGTGATTTTCAAGTGCATCCTCTTTAGAAATAAACTCTGGTAGTGGCCCATTTTCTTGCAAAAATATGCACCACTATATCAATATCTTTTTGAAATTCATTCCAGCACTATCTTCATATAGCCTTCGCACAGCCTTGAGATTCAGCCAGTAATGCTAAACACCGCTGTTTGATTGATGAACTCTGGACAGTGTGTAAGCCTGCCTCTTTTTCCTGTCTCTGTCTGCCATCACTGCAGTGCACAGAAAAATAAGCTGTTGTGTTTGGGAAAAGTGACTGACAGCAGGCAGCAAACAGCCAGACGCCAGCTGAGATCTGATTCACTGAGATCAACCAACTCTGCCTCTGCTGCTGTAATGTGCTCTGTTTCACACTGTCAGAGAGTGACAGCTTTACTGACTGACTGGCTGAGAGATTGCTTGACTGAATGACCATTTAGCTTTCTTTTCTTCTCTCTCTCTCTATCTTTTCTTTTTCTTTTTTCTTTTTTCTTTTTTTTCTGCTTTCTCTTTTTCTTTTTTTCAGCAACATTTAGCCTTATTGCCCTGTGTAAACACACTTGGGCTGTCTGTACTCCAAACAGTGTTAAGTAATAATGGAAAAGCCCTTTAGGGCTATCACATTTAATATTGTAACACTAATTTCCCAATACACCCAGACTAAAAAAAACGTTATTAATTTATCCACACACTTGAGGAAGGACACACATACAGAGTACTCAGAGAGGAACACCCACCCACACAAATGTAGCAGTATATGTATACAAACACTGAGTATATATGCTTTCATACATACTCATAGACACAGCAAAAGCACAGTAAGCAATGTGCACATGAGCATGCAAACACATACGTTATGTTAAGGGACAGTGTGGTTGGGGTTATTATGAGTTAATTACTTTCTTAACCCTAAATCAGCCACTACTAAAGACAGAGTTAACCACAAAGTACTGTGTGTGTATATGTGTGCCTGCAAGTTATTATATCTGAGAGGTGGAAATCCGAGCATCTGCATCTATGTGTGTGTTTTCCCTCAGCACGGTAGCATTGACCCCTATTAAAGTGTATTAATAGCCAAGCTAAATGTTCAGCATAAGAATCTAACAGCTTATAGCCAAGATAATACTCTGTTAAGTCTATATATGTGTGTATATGTACACATTTGTACAGGCAAGGTTATCTGAGCTATAGCTTCAGGCTGAAATGGAGATTTCCGTGTCAAGAATTTGCTATTCATTTTCTTTCCCACTGCCCTGCACTATAATGCTGTTGTATAGATCAAGTTACCTTCTGTGTCCAATATTTTAAGGTCTTTACTGTATGCTGTAACTCATTGGGAATCTCACAAACATGCTTATGCTTATTTGAAACAAGGCAAACACATTGAGCCTGCACCTGAACTTATTAGACCCATCATTTAATAATGCCCAACACCTCTAGCATTTGGCAGCACTGGACAGGTTCATTATGCTAACTGAAACTTATTACAAAGCTGTCAAAGAAGGATCAAGCAGAACAAAACGTACCTTTCAGTTTCTAGATAGATAGATAAATATAAATATACAGTAGCTATAGATAGATATAGATACATGCGCTCACCAGCTACTTGTTAGGTACATCAACTGCTTGTTAACGCAAATACGTAATCAGCCAATCACATGGCAGCAGCTTAATGCATTTAGGCATGTAGACATGGTCAAGATGACCTGCTGAAGTTCAAACTGAGCATCAGAATGGGGAAGAAAGGTGATTTAAGTGACTTTGAATGTGGCATGGTTGTTGA
>VUQI01055554.1:0-16625 GCA_015106735.1 Paratilapia polleni | reverse complement strand
GATTGCAGACGCAAATTAAAGCTACTTTCAGCTGCTCCCTTGTCACAAGGGGTCATGACAACCCTAAAGCAATGCACCTTAAAGGGGATTTGTGTCTCTGCCTGGAATCAAACCAGCAACCTTTCAGCTTGCCAAGCAAATGTGTAAACCACTACACTATGGAACCACTGATCCCAATTGCAGTAGCAAATTGTGGACACTAAATTATTCTGCATAATCTACTATTGAGTACAATTACAATTTACAGTTGATTTGCTCAGGTTGTGTTTTATTTACCTTCATGTTAGAAAAGCAAAGCTGTGACACCATGAACAAAGTGTGTAGCTGAATATTTACTATGACTGTTGTAGCACAGACAGGAGACTGATGCTCTGCTTGTTGAAAAAAGGAAGATCTTTCAAGTGAAGTTCAAGTGCTCATGCTGTGTATTCACTCACCAACAGCTTCATGCAAGACAAGTTTAATGACTAATTATTGCATTTAATAATCAGTAATTGCTGTGTTAAATCTGAGAAGGTATAGCTACTTGTGGCAGCTTTCATGTTATTGAAAACAGTCCTATTAACTAAAAATATTTGATTTGACTTAAGAAGTAAAATAGTACACATAGCGTGTCATCAGGATATTTAAGTTCATCATTTTAACAAAGCAGGCGTGTCAAACTCATTTCAGTTCATGGGCCACATCTCAAGTGGTCTGGAAGATTAAAAGCATTGCAGATCAAATTTTCTTTTAATATAAATGAGTACAAGTATGTTCTAAGAACTTTCACAGTTAATGAATCATCCATTTAGAAAACAGATGCTGAGCGGCCTGTGATGTCTTTACAGATCACAGCAGAGCTACAAAAGCACAAAATATTCACATGTAGAGTTTAAGTTCCTGTTAAGGAAAACACCCTTAACAGGAACAGACCTCCAGCAGAAGATCTGGCAGACTAGTTGAGATATAAAAAAGACAGAAAACAAAAGCATAGAGAGACCACAAACAGCAAACAGGACAAAACACAAACTACAGCAGAGAGTAGGCAAAAGTTAATGACTTGCAGTAGTGGGATTTAAATGCATGGGGAGTGAAAAGAGGGGAGTGTGGAACAAATGCTTTGTGCGTCATGACGACCCCCACCAGCCTGAGTCTAAAATTATATTTTCATCAGGTTAATACTGTGTTCTCTGTACATGAAGACCATTCCCGCATTCATTATTTATCATCATTGTCATTTTGGTGTATTTTTAAACTGTACAGTACTGTGCAAAAGTCTTGAGCCACCCCTCATGTCTTTATATTTTGTTTCCAAGCAGCCAGACTTTTTAATTTTTTAAAGTGGTGTTGAGCAATAGTTCTTCAGGCTTTCTGAAGGCCTTTCAAAGTTTTCATTGGACATTGGCTGCTTTTCCACTCATTTTCTTGTACCTGACCATGTTTTTTTTTGTTTGTTTGTTTGTTTGTTAAGCCACTCAACACTGACCTATGTCAAGTGTCTGTGTGTATACATAACAGACAACTTTAAATTGTATCTTTAGGCACTTTGTTACTAGCAGCCTGTAAAATGCCAAAAATAACACACAAAGTGATTCCCAAAGAGCTGTTATCTGGAGAGTTGGGATATCTCGACAGTGTGCAGTGTGTCCTTTAAAAAATCTGAGGAAACTGGACACTTTACCTCATCATCATTCCTTGTGTATACCTTATTTAGTAGTTATAATGTATACTTTTTAATATTTACTGTGTAAATGACTGCATGTTTGTTCTTCATTTCTCTTTGCATCTCAAGGTGTAGCTGCTCTGCAGTTTCATTATACATTGTACAATGACAATAAAAGCTGTTTAATTCTATAGGACTTGAAGTTTTTTGCAGCAATAGGTATCGCCCCCTGGCGAGGACAGAGAGAGCAAAGTCTGAGATAACCAGCTCTTAAATGCACCAGGGGGACTGGACATGGACTCCCACTTGCACTCCTGACCAGGGACCTGCAAGGCAACACAGAGAAACAACAGACAAAAGCACACAGCAGGCCCAGCCAAAGGAAAGTACCAAACTTAGTTTGGTTTTACAGTAGTTCTAATATTGGTTGGACTTGGCAGAACCAAGCTTTGGACAGAGCCAGGCTAGCTGTGCCCCTTCTGTTCTTCTGTTCTTTACTTCATTACAGAAATGAGACGTACAACTTTAGGTAGACAAAACTGGAATGGGATTATGAGTAAGTGTGATGATAAAATGTTTACAGGCTGGATTGACAATTAATTTAACAACAAATTCCTCCTTCATAAATCAGCGAATTTAAATCTGACTTTAACTTTAGATATTTGGAAATTATAAACAACATTGTCAATATGGTAACATTTGTAAATGTAGATAACTGTAAATGAAATGTAGACCATAAAGAGTGGAAAACAATACCTTACTTAATTTTCCCTGTATTTGTGTTCTCCTATTGTTTGTGTGTATTTGTATTTTTATTTTGCTGTTCAGTGTTTTGAAGGTCATATTTTTTGTGCACTGCTAATTTCTTGAGATATTCAATTCAATTTTATTTATATAGCACCAAATCACAACAACAATCGCCTCAAGGCGCTTTATATTTTAGGGTAAAGACCCTGCAATATTAGACAGAAAACCCCAACAGTCAGATGACCCCCTATGAGCAAGCACTTGGCAACAGTGGGAAGGAAAAACTCCATTTTAACAGCTCCTGGTTCACGCTCTTCAGCCTGCGCACCTGTTCTGCATCAGCCTCGTTATCTGCAGCACTTAAGGACCAGCTCCAACAACCAGTCTTCACCAGATTGTTGTCTGCTTATTGAGTGGTAATCAGGCTCCCCTATGGTGCTATGTTTGCTACAGGTTTTCCCTGCATTAACCTCTGTGTGTTTGTCTCCTCCAGTTTCCTGGATGTGGCTGAAGAGTGGTGTTATTTTCAGATACATTTACCTGTGTCTGCTGGGCTGGTCTGCTCTCTCTGGAAAACCTTGGCTAAATACTCACCCTCCGGACCTAATCCTCCTCCAACGACTGATCAGTGGCTCCCCCGCAGCTCACTCCCTGGACTTTCCAAGTAAGGATACTCCGTAACATTCAGAATCACCTTAAGGTTTCATCCAGCCACCACTCTGCCTCTGGAAAAACAGTTTCTGACCTCTGTCTCCTCTTTCCTAGGGCTGCTGTCACGAGTTGCCAGTTTAACCCTGTCAAGCCCTCCTTGTTGCACATTTTCACTGTCAGAGCATTATCTGTATTAATAAACTGTGAGCTGTGGTTTCCTGGGTCTTGCTTTAGAGTCCAGTTAGGAAACTTGGTCCTGTGGACCTTGACAGTGAGTGCTTTAATTGTGTATCCAAGTAATGGTAATGTTTGAAATATAAAGTTTAGATCTGATAACTCTGGTGTAAAATAAAAATTCTTACTTTCATTCCTGCCTTTTTGGTGATCCAGTGACTTGTGAGATGATAAGAAATACTTCATAATCTGCCAGACAGATTGTATTATAGAGGGTGGTGGCATGACAAATTTCCTGTATCTGTCCTTGGTGCAGAGCTAATCAGTCTTGTCAGTCTAATCAGCTTGTTCAGTAACCTCCTCCACCACAGCTTCAAAAGTGTTTGCAGCCAATCACAGAGCCAGCCTTCCTGATCAGTTAATTCAGTCTGTTGGTGTAACCAGTGCCGATGCTACTCAACCACCAGGCCACAACAAAGTACTCTATGCTCATCACAACTGAGTGATAGAAAATCTGTTAATTTCCTGCACACATTAAAGAATTTCGGCTTCCTTAGATAATAGAGCCTACTCATCGCCTTTTTGTATACAGTTGGTCTTCCAGTTCAGGCCTGTTGTCAAGCTGGATGCCCAGGTACTCGTACTCCATCACATCAACATCCTGTCCCAGGATTGACACGGGTCATGTAGCTGTCCTCTTCCTAAAGTCGATCACCATTTGTCTGGTCTTATTCACAGACCACTGCACAAAATCATTCACTAGAGCTCTGTACTCCTCCTCCTGCCACTAACACATCCACTAATCGTCAGAGTATTTCTGTAGGTGGCATGCCCTGGAGTTGTACTGAAAGTCCGAGGTGAACAGGAATGGAGACAGCATAGTCCCCTGTGGAGATCCTGTACCTCACAGACCTGCGTCGGTAATCCATGAGATGGTGGATGTGTTTAATGACATTTCCTGTAGCTTCTCTCTCAGTAGCGGTGGCTGAATCATGGCAAATGCACTTGAGAAAGAAGGTGATCCTCACAGCTGATACTATCTAGATGAGAGTAAGCTCTTTGCAGCATGTAGGTGATTGCATCATCCACTCCCCCATTTGATCTAGACGCAAACTGCACAGGGTCAAGAGATGTTCGCACCTGTGGTCTTTGGTGGGCCAAGACTAGTCTCCCCAGTAGCTTCATCACACATGTGAGGACAACTGGTTGGCTTCTTCCATACAGGAACTAAACAGGATGTTTTCCATAACACCAGCATCTTCTCCTGATTCAGGTTAAGAACAACTAAGTGATTCCAAAAAATGGTGAAAAACAACAGAAAACTCAAGAGTTGCTGCAACAGGCTGCCACCAAGTGCAGCGCTCTGGTAATGGAACTAAAAATTGACAAACGGATAAAATGAAGGTTTTTGGTTGAGTTTAAGAACATTGTCTAAAAGTGTTTAATGTGAAAAGAAAGCATAAATATAATTGTTTTCACAAATGATATCCCATTGACCCAAGTTTGAAACACCTTCTACATACAGCACACTTTTTAGCTTTAACCATGAAGAGTAATTATTTTCTAGCCATTTGTGTCTAAATTTGCATCTTCCCATTTCTGTAGACTTTAACAGACTAGCAAGGCCGCCTTCTTCATGGTCGTCGTCGGGGTTTCCACCAGTGTTCTGCAAGCCTGACGGTTCACTGGGCTGATCCCTTTTTCAGACCAAAGCACTGATAATTTTTTTTATTATTTATGTATTTATTTTTTTAAACGATGGAACTAGAACTCAGGGCAGTGTGGTGGTTAAAACTGTTGCCTCACAGCAAGAAGGTCCTGGGTTTGAATCCACCATCTGGCCGGGGCCTTTCTGTGTGGAGTTTGCATGTTCTCCCCGTGGTTGCGTGGGTTCTCTCCAGGTATGCTGGCTTCCTCCCACAGTCCAAAGACATGCAGTTAGTGGGATTAGGTTAATTGGTAATTCTAAATTGGCCATAGGTGTGAATTGTTGTCTGTCTCTCTGTGTTAGCCCTGTGACAGACTGGCGACCTGTCCAGGGTGTACCCTGCCTCTCACCCTATGGTAGCTGGGATAGGCTCCAGCCCCCACCTGCGACTCTGAATAGGATAAGTGGAAGAAAATGGATGGATGGAACTAGAACTCTTAAGTTAGCAAATGTATCTTATCAGCCTGCTCTTAGTATTAAACACTTTTTATTTTTTTTTTATTTTTTTATAAAAACACCCTTAATATCTCACTGAGCGATATACTGTAAATGTGTAGATGAGGACAAAAATAGTACCATTGTGTTCTGGAAATTGTCATAGTCCTGATTAAAACATTTGAGACCTATCCAAACTGAACTACTTCTTAAGTCAGGTTAATTTTAAATGTGCATTTAACAGTTTTTAAGGAGTTGTAGACACCCTGTTCATGGCTTGGTACAAAAATTTGTGAAGACTATGAAGACTCACAGAAGATAAATCCTTCATTTCAGCAGCAATTGCACTGATTTGCAGGTAATTTTTGGACTGTTTGATAATCATCCGAATATCCTCTAGCACCATCATCAGGTCAAAGTTTTAATTGCCCCAAGCTCTCATTTGGCATGACTGAACAATGGCACCAGTGTTTCAGATTAACTGGTGAGGGTGAAACAGATGTGTCGTAGACTTGCTTTTCAGAATCTGCTACAGACAAACCAGGAAATAAACGAGGTGAATATTTCATCTTGAAAAATGCATTTCTTTGCTGGTTGTTTTTTTTTTTTTTAACCATGACATAACAGTCTGCTGTCACTGGTGACTTTTCTGTGGAGAAAGTTTTGTCTTAAAAGAGTTACAAATGTGTACGATATGATCCACAAGGATAAACTAAGATTTACAAATGTGTACAGTGATTTGTCTGTAAATTTTTGGGGATTCGCAAGTGCATGCTTCAATCTATACACAAATACAAAGCAATTTGACCACACATAAACCTATTTTACAAATGCATATATCCAAACCTGAATAAATAGTGATCATTTACGCACAATTTTTCAAGTTCATCTTCACAAATCTGATCATTTTTGCTTCCAAAAAGCTTCCTGTGAATACAAATGTCTAAAAATATTTTATATTTATATATTCCCTGTATACTTATCAGAAGAGAAAACACCTTTAGATATACTGTATGTCTTAATAGTGCCAAACTGATGTTTTTTTTTTTTTTTATTTCATGAGTTTTTGTAACAGAAACTGGTAATAAACTATGACAAACCATTATGAGTGTTCTGACTTCAAAGTACTTCAAGCTAAAACAAAATTTGTTAATCAAAATGGAGTACTGTTAAAAAAAATACTGCTAGGAGCTCATCATCATCTCCAGGATTTCTATAAAATGATGTTAGCTGAGAGCAGAAAGCTGTTAACTTGGTGAGGAACTCAGATGACAAAATGTTCAGGATCAGTCATTAAGCTGACATTAATGTTAGCCTGCTGTTATCAGAGAATGGTAAGATTAAAATCAAAGTTTATTCCACATTACCTGGATTATATCTATATTCAAGATATACAAGAGTTTAGTTAGCATATACTCACTTCAGAGGATGAGCCACAGGGCAACCATGGTGTTCTCCATCTGCATCTGAGCACTGACTGACTTTTCCTTGCAGAAGAACATCCAGCATGTAGCAGCAGCTTATTTAAACCATGTATTAACCTTCATAGGGTACTGTATAGTGTCTGTAATTGGTAAATCTGTGTTTTCTAGTAGAGGGGTGAAGAGCTGTTCAGTTTACTTAGAAAAAGAAACGTCTGTTTCATTTGAAACAATGCAGGAATCCAGAGGAAGCCCAGATGTCCCAGTTTTCCACTCGCACTTGAACGTAGCTTACATTTGAGAATCTGTGGGAAACTGGCACCCTGAAAGTTGTCTAAAAACCCCATGAGGGCATGTGACATGATCTGTGCGCATCAGGCGATTTGTGCACATGCATTTAACGTTCTGTAACATAGTCAGCATTGTTAGAAAACAGGCTATACAATACATTACACTTAGTTGGCAGGTGCATTTGCTTTTTTACTGTAATGACTCAGGGTTTGTGCAACAGGAAAGAGGCCCCAAAGTAGTAGCTTGGACAGGCTGAACTAAGGCAAAATGGTTAAAAGCAGATAAACTTCTGCAGCCCTGAAGCAACTTCAAATAGTCAAAGAAATCCATCAGGACAAGGCAAAGTAATGAGGGGTTCTGAGATTCATGTTTTTTTACATAATAGTTAATGTTTGAGAGTCTGCAAGGCCTCTGCTACTGCAAACACTGAAAGAAAACTGAAATATGGGGTGCCGAAAGGTCTGCAAATCACTGACATGTTTGCCAGTATAAAAGACAATTGGATCTGAAATGAAACTTTTACTCAACATTACCACAAGTATGTATTTTATAAGTAAAAAAAATATATAAGATCATATAAGTAAAAATAAAATAAAGTGACCAAGTTGAATTTTAGTGAAATAACTCAGCACTATACATCACATTCCTTCAACTTAGTTTCACCCCATATTTTCCCTTGGCCGTCAGCCCTGCAGTGTTGCTCTATCCCCCACCAGAGGGCATCGCAAATAGAGAACCACTGGTACAGACCCACTGTTTGGGTCAGTAAGAAGTTGTCTTTAGTTTTGTTTTTGGTGTGAACGTCAGAAAAGATTTTAGCTTACTCAGAAGTAGAAGGTACTTTTGGCTGCTCCCTTATTTCCCACGGCGTCACAACAGCGGATGGATCCACCAGTCTGATTTGGCACAGATTTAATCCCACACATTCACACCATCCCTACTGGAAAAGACCAGTACACAAAGATGAAGAAACACATAGTCTGGCTCATCTGTACAGTTGCTGCTGGTAAGATTTAAACTGATTTCTACAAATTGAAATAGATAGCTGTGAGTGGTCTTCTAAATGTGAAACTTTGTGTATGGGTCTGAACTTTGCCCAGATACAGATTAGCTCTTTTCTTTTGTCCTGCTTTACATTAGATTAGGCTAAATGCACCCCATGCAGAAAGAAAGTCAAAAAGGACACCACTGAAAATGATGAATTCCCTCAAGCAGAAACCTTTGTTTAGGTGCTATGCTAAAAATAAGTACAGATTGTTGGAGTATTCATGCGTCTAAATCATCGTATTTATTTTTTTAACACACTTTTTTACTCTACATGTGTAACTTTAATAATCGTGTTCAATAATAATAGTAAATATCTCACCTGTTCTTCTGAGTGCCAACTGAAGGAGCTGAAACGCTTGAATTCCACATATACTCCCATAGTCTGGATGGATAAGAAGCAGCTGTGATATTCATGACACCTCCTCCCAGCCACAGAAGGAGTTGTTTGTTATATTGAATAATGATCAGTAGACTGCTGAAGTGCACAGAACTCACATTAAACATTTTTAATATAACTTATTATGGCGAGGTCACGTGTCAAGAAGCTACAGAGATGTCAGTCTACTTATTATTCCTGTGTTCTCTACACCGCTCAACCTCAGGGATACAAGGTTAGTAGCATTAGCACACCTCAAACACAAACAGTGACCATAGGTCTTCAATTGTCACAGCAGTCTCAGTTATAGTAGCCCATTGCGAGCCACACGCAACACCACCCTCAGACAAGCAGACAAGAAAACACTGTTATGTCATAAATGAATAATAACAACGAGGGACCGACACAACACAACTGCAATTACTGTTATAACAGTGTAAACTTAACACTTTACCATCAACACGAACAGTCCCATGAGTCCTTGCACTAGTGGCCCCTCCCCTCGGGCCACTACATTATTAATGAGCTGAGAGTCCTCCGTGTCACTCGTTACCCTCCTCAGTATGCAGTGGAGCGGAGGTCAGTAGCACACTTTTTTTTTTTTCAAAGTTTGAACGATATTCACTGAATAACGCATAAAGTGAAACATTAGTAGAACACAAACAATGCTCTTTACAGCCCTCATAATGGAGACAACAAGCTACAACCTCATTTTGACTGGTCCTCTGAGCTGCACAAAAAAAAACTGGCCGCTGTGAGCGAGTGCGCAGGGTCAATAACATGCAAAACCAGCGGAGAGCCGGAGAAAACCTGCTGTGTTCGGGTGGTCAGCAGGGCCGATTCTAGGATCAAAGGCTTTTGTTTGTGGGGTGTCTCAGCCCCAAGTCATAATGTCATGCATACAGTGCCTTGCAATTAATATTCATGGAATATGCTGCTTGCAAACATATGCAAACCTTTTCACCTTTGCAAACCTCACTGCAATTGGGTACACATCACAACGTGACCTTCAAAAGCCACCTAATTAGTTGGATGACCTATCTGAGAATAATTCAGAATGAATAATCACAGATTTCTATATAATACACTGGTTTTAGAGTGAACCCTTTTTAGTCATTAAGGCAAAGGCTCAATCACGTTGACCAGAATTTTCCAAAGTAAGTTAAAGGGCGATTTGTAGCAGATAGGAGGAGAAATATGCAGAACATTTTCTCAGTCTCTTAACAACATAGAGGCAGTCCCTCAAATCATGAAGCAATTAAAGTCGCATTATTCTGTACAGACATTAAAAAAAAAAAATCACACTGCCACTCTATACAACTGGACAAGAAACAAACTGGTAAGACAGCTTTTACATTAAAGTTTTTGAATTCACACAAAAATTGTGCAGACTCAAGACAGGGCATCAAGGAACCCAAATTCCAAGAGTGGAGAACAGATTTGTAGTCTGTCACTTCGGTGTAGTGGCAGTCATCCTGTTCAAGCCATGTTTTGAGTGGTATGAATCTTGTTAAATGCTACCATTCATATCAATGAATGGCAGCTTCCAAGAAATGCATGTTAAGATGATTTGTTTATTTATTGAGGTTAAACACTTATTGTTTTTCCACCTCACTTCACTACCTGCCCATTTGCTCACCTGGTTCTTCCTGCTCTTGTACAATCTCTGTCCTCTCTCTCTCTCCATCCTCCTCACTCCTTCTTTGCACTAATAATCACACACAAACAATGTTGTATTCAACTAGAAAATAACATAAAAATAATCTAAAAATAATCAAAGTTATTATAAGAGCAGATTGGGGATCCACATTTGATAACAGTATTACACACTGCTTAGTAATGTGAAATCAACATCCATGAATGTGGGCAAACAGAAGCTATCTTGGCTTTATAACGTTGGTGTTGACTTTGACTACAGGTCCACCCTCACCTGTTTATTTTTGCTCTCTCTCTCTCTTTGCTGTCTTCATCCTGCTTCTCTCTCTTTCTCACTCTCTCTCTCTATCCTCCTCTCTCAATCTTTGTCCTGTCAGCCTAAAGGTAAATGTAACAATGAAACAGAATTTACAACCCAATAAAAGGTAGATTTATATTAGTTTATAACAATATTCTAATTGATTATGGGCTGCTGCCAGCCATTGACAGGTAACATCCTTCTGAAGCCCAGTGAAGCCCAATTTGATTGTAATAGGAATAGGAAACTTTAACAAACTGAGATAATAAGGTACATCGGCTCCTTGGCTGGAGATCAAAGGCTCAGAAAGTTAAAATCAGCTAATAATCTATAGTTATCTAGCCTACATTAACTAATGTTTTTGACATTATTTAGAGAACAAATATACATAGGCAGACACTTTTTAGGTCACAGCAACAACCCTGCGTTATCAGAATATTTTGCACTGTTGCTTGCTAATGTTTCAGGTAAAGTGTGTTTTAAATCTGCACTGAATTTGTGTCATGAAATGATCTCTTCTTCTTTCTGCCGCAGCAACACAAGTCTTATTAATTAATGACAAGTCATGCTGTTGAAGCATGCAATGCCTCTGTGTGAGTGCACTGTAACATGACATTGAGAACTGCACGTTTTCATTCTAACCTGTACCATCACTTGGCAAAATATAACATAAGACGATGTGAGAAAATACTACTAAAACATATTATTATTAGTACTACTATCACTACAGTTATTTTTAGGGGTGCTATGATGAACTCTAGGGGTGCTTGAACACCCCATAAAAATATCTAATGATAACTGATGTCTCACCATCCTGATCAGCATTTGCACCTGCATGTCTCTCAGGGCTGGTGTGTGTGTGTGTGTGTGTGTGTGTGTGAGAGAGAGCACAGTCTCTGAGTGGCTGGACTCAGGAGTCTTTATGTCCAGGGAGCAGGTCTGAGGTGTCTCCAATTTCTCCTTAGCACACCCCTAGAGTCCATTTGGTTGCAGGAGACTTGGTTTTATGGGCAACGGTGTTATGGTACGGCAGCTGAGTATTCTCTGAGCTGGACTGGTTTCCAGACCTTGTGATGGTGTGTTGCAGTGGTCTAGCAGTGTAAGATAGGGATCCTATCCAATAGCTCTGGCTTTAAGCAAGAGTCTCTTGGCTGTCTTTATGGCAGATTCTGCTTTACCAAGGCTCTGTGGGTAGCCTAATGATGACTTTGCATGCTGAAATTTCACAGTCAGATGAATTTCTGGAATTCTTGAGATGTGTATTGAGGTGCATTGTCTGGAATTACAGTATCAGGGATACCTTGACAAGCGAAATGAGCTTTCAGTTTCTTTATCACTATAGTAGACTTTATGTCTGGTAAATAGTCTATTTCCCAAAAATCTGAGTAATAGTCTACAGTGATGAGGTAGTCTCTGTTGTTAAATGAAAACTTGCCCATGGGCTGCTCGGCATTTCGCGTGGGAGGAGGGTTTCTTTCAGTTGTTTGTTGTCTACTGCTCTGGAGATGTCACACTGCACACAGTAGACACATTCTGTAGCCTCCATAAGCATCGTTCCACACCAAGGTGTGAGGACTGTGATCAGTGAGTGATCTCTCTCCCCTCAGATTATCAGCAATGACAGCATGTTCACCTTTGAATACTATTCCATCTTGATAGCTTAACTCGCCTTGGAATGGCAAGTAAGGCCTTATTTCACTTGGTGTTTTTACTTTATCTTTGGCCATCCCTGCTGTTCTAAGATATTGATAGGTGTTTTAGTAGTCTCTATCAGCTTCCACAGAGCCAAAGGGCGGGCATTCAGGAGGATACACCCTGCTCAGAGTGTCTGCAAGTAACATGTCCTTTCCTGGTACATACACCACATCCAGATCATACCTTTGAAGTCATTTAGGAGCATTCATCAGTGGCTTTCTCACTATGGTCTCTGATGGCTTATGGTAACTTTGTGGCCGTATGTGTACTGGTGGAACTTTTCCATGCTGAATACCACAGCCAAGAACTCTTTTTCTATTGCTCTGTTTGTGTGAGTGCTCTACTTGCAAAAGCAATGGTATGGTATAACAAGAACAAGAACAAGAACATGAACATGAACATGCTGGCTTCCCTCTTTGTGTCTGAAGCACTTTATTCAGCTAACTAAACAATCAAGTATTTTCAGAAAGACTCTCAGACTGAGAAGGTTGCGTTGTCTTTGAGTTCACTGAGTCATAACTTGACTGTGAAACTAAAATACAAATAAAATACAAGAAATATCCATAGATGCACTTGACTATACATTGTCATATACATCACAAAAATAATGAACTTGTAGCTTTTTTACTACATCTGTACACATTCACTTGAATGTGTACAGATGTAGTAAAAAAGCTTGTACTCATCTATCATCACAGAAAATTAGTTATCCAGCAGACCTGTTTCGTGTTAGCGTAAAAGGCAGTATTTCTTACAATATGCAAACCCAACAACATTTAACCAAACATATGAGTAAAACCTTTGAGACCTTTCAAAATGTACAGATATGACTTTCGTTAGTTCCATTGTACAGAAAAAAGTGTCCTTCCACCACGTATCCTGAGCAGTCTGCCCCGCATTATTATTATTATTATTATTATTATTATTGCCTTTTGGCCATTATTTGCAGTTTTCCAAAACATCACAAGCCACAAAATGCTCAGAATTACAATAAATTAAAAATAAAAAGTTGCATGTAAAGATTTTGGCACTGTGCACACAGCTTTGAGCCATCCAATTACGCACTCGTTTTGATAACATTTCCCCCTGTCATTCCAAATAAATAAATACTCCTAGCCACAACTATCACGCACATATTGGGCGCAAAATAAGACATGCTTTTCAGTGTTAAATTTAGCGCAGTTTACAGTAAATTGCCTGCCACAAACCTCAGTAACTCAAGTTTGTGTGATTCATTACTTTGTGTCCTCACTTGGTGAAATAAATGATGGAGCAGACGAGTTTCTCATCGGCGCAGACTGACTCAGACTGACTGCAGTCAATATCAAACAAATTGGCAAAGGTGTGCAATCAGTCTGAGTCAGACCAAGACAGGTTGCCTCCCACCAGGTGACCCGTGCAATCGCCTTGCCATGAAAATTGGTCCCCCAATGGTTGAGGGTGCCGCACGCTCTACTTGCAACTACTTGCAGTTTGTCCCAGACAGCAAAACAATTAAGTGCAATCCATCACCAACCACCAGTTTTTTGTGGTTGCTGCCCTATTTTTCCTCTAGTATGACTGGGGCCTTAGGTGTGTCACCCATGTCTAGCATCTCTCTGCCACTCTTGCCAATAAGATAACTAAAGTGTTTCACTTTTTTCATATCATCCTCTGTCCAGGGTCGTGGGAAGTAGGGGGGGCCAAATGCAAAGAACAGACAGATAAATAAATAAATAATAATAATAATAAATAAATAAAGGTGTTAAAATGTTTTAAACATTATTCCTGTTGTTATTTTAGACTCACATGTCTGTCCTTGATGAATGTCCTCACAGACATTTTGAACACTTTGGACATCAGTGCCCTTCATGAGTCACGGGGGAATGTATCGCCTAAACTTCTGAGCGCCAAGTCACATTTACAGTATTAGTGTATATCCTTGCACCCAGGTGAAGGTAAAGCTTTGGCTTCTTAAGAGCTGAGCATTATCATTAAGCAGTAATTCACACTAATACCTTTGTTGCAAAAGGGTGTTTGACTCGGTTGTATGCTGTGCCAAGTTCGCTTTTGGACCTGGTAAAATAATGCGCATATTTGGATAGGTTCTGGGTGGCTGTGCGCAAATAGACTCATTAGCCTCTGTGTCTTGACTGCTGTGTCTAAAGGGTCCTAGTAGTTGCAGGACTGGCATACCTTTTTTTCTGGTCTCATACTGGAATTTACTCACCTGTGTGTGTGTCTAACAGGCGCACCCTCTCACAGAGCAGGGGTTTAATTAATGTCATATTTGTGGTGTTAAAATATTGTGCGTAATCCGGTATGTTTTTTCTCAACCGTGTGGACTTGTTTAGCTAAGTTTTGTTTACTTTTCTGCTGTGTGCAGCAGGCTCTGGTAGTTGCAAGACGGGCATACTTTGTTTCATTTTACAAATTATAATGTAACTTGAATAGACGAAGGCACCAGGTGGTAGCATAGTTGAACCCCTGCCCCCAGCCCCCAACCACATGCACCCGCTACATGCACGCACACACTTCAGCACCCCCAACTTAAAAGCCCTTCCCACAGCTCTGCCTCTGTTGGCATTGTTAAGTCCACATAGAGCATAAACTCCTCTCTCCAGGACCTCCGTGTCCTCGATAAGTTGCTGAAGGTGCAAACTTTGTGGTGGTTTCAGTGCCTCCATGTTGATCCTCACTCTTCTGCTCTGGTGGAGTCAGTGTTGTCCTATCTCTCGTCCTGCACTCATAACATAGACTAAGCCCACTACTGCTGCCTCCATGTTGTATTTTGTCCTCTTCTAGACAAAATAACTATAGAATGTTCGAACTGGGCGACCGTTTTACTAAACTTCAGCAGACGTGTCAGTAGTACATCACTTAGTCTGTGTACTCAACCAGTGTAACCACAAGACAAGTCTGTGTTACCATGGCAACAGAGGCCGACAGATCCACTCAAACGTACACTTAAACAATAGTTTGTTGTTACAGTGGTTATTACAAATGCTGCTATAAATAATGCAGTTACGTTTGCAGTACAAGCAAGATGAAAAAGTGTTTGCTGTCTCTTCACTGAGTTTCTCATGCACTCAAACTTCTCCATCTTGAACTGGATTTTGCAGTGGTACTCCCCAGTAAGCTAACAACCTCAATAAGATCTATCTATCTATGTGTATGTGTGTGTATGTATAATATACATCTATATACCCGACAGTAATCTGTCATCTCTACTAAAATTCATAGATTTCAACAGATCTTTCTATTTTCTATTTGCCCTTTGCTTACTCTGTCAAAGTCGGTCTAGCTCTCTGAAAAAAAATGTTGCCCACCCCTGCCATAAAGCAACATCTAAATCTAAATCTCAAAATGTTATAACGCCAGGTTCCCTCAGGGCCCTACAGACAGTCAGAAAGTGAAAATCTCAGATGGATTTAACACAAGTAAAGAATGTTTTTACCAACCAAAATAGGTCAGTAATAATCTACTGTTACATTAAACCAGAGAGAGAGAGAGAGAGAGAATCCTGACATATCTAACCACCCAAAAACCAGGTACAACAGGAAAATCTGAACTACATATAAATTTGGATTCTTACTTATTTTAGATATCTATGGTTTGTTGTTCATCATACTGCAACACTTAGTTCTTAGCTCTCCATATCTTCCCAATGTTGATTTATGACCTCTGTCCAAGTATTTCTTTAACTTCTCAAAACCAATGATCCAACATTCATGTGTGCTTCATGCCACGATTAACGAACTGTGTGAGGTGAAAAGGATTTGAAATGAAAAATCATAAGAAACTTGAAAATCTACCAGTCTAATGTTTGGTAAGGCAGGTGAGTTACAGTTGTTAAATTTATGTAATCTTTACCAAAACATGAGGTGGAATATACCCAAACAACATACACTATATGGCCAAAAGTATTCGCTCGTCTGCCTTCACACACATATGAACTTGAGTGACATCCCATTCTTAATTCATAGGGTTTAATATGATGTCGGCCCACCCTTTGCAGCTATAACAGCTTTAACTCTTCTGGGAAGGCTTTCCACAAGGTTTAGGAGTGTGTTTGTATGAATTTTTGACCATTCTTCCAGAAACGCATTTGTGAGGTCAGACACTGATGTTGGACGAGAAGGCCTGGCTCACAGTCTCTGCTGTAATTCATCCCAAAGGTGTTCTGTCGGGTTGAGGTCAGGACTCTGTGCAGGCCAGTCAAGTTCTTCCACAACAAACTCCCTCATCCATGTCTTTATGGACCTTGCTTTGTGCACTGATGCGCAGTCATGTTGGAACAGGAAGGGGCCATCCCCAAACTGTTCCCACAAAGTTGGGAGCATGAAATTATCCAAAAAGTCTTGGTATGCTGAAGCATTAAGAGTTCCTTTCACTGGAACTAAGGGGCCGAACCCAACTCCTGAAAAACAACCCCACACCATAATCCACCCTCCACCAAACTTTACACTTGGCACAATGCAGTGAGACAAGTATCGTTCTCC
>VUQI01055553.1:0-19706 GCA_015106735.1 Paratilapia polleni | reverse complement strand
TCACCCAACAGCAATGTGAAAGACTGGTGGAGAGGATGCCAAGACGCATGAAAGCTGTGATTGCAAATCAGGGTTATTCCACCAAATATTGATTTCTGAACACTTCCTAAGTTAAAACATTTGTAATGTGTTGTTTAAAAATGAATATGAACTTGTTTTTTTTTGCATTATTTGAGGTCTGAATACACTGGACCTTTTTTGGTATTTTGACCATTTTTCATTTTCTGCAAATAAATGCTCTAAATGAAAATATTTATATTTTGAATTTGGGAGTTATGTTGTCAGTAGTTTATAGAATAAAACAAAAATGTTCATTTTACTCAAACATATAGCTATAAATAGCAAAATCAGAGAAACTGATAATTTTGCAGTGGTCTCTTAATTTTTTCCGGAGCTGTATATTGTTATACCTTGAAAAGTTGATATACCACCCAACTGGGGTTTATTCTAAACTCAGTAAAATCAGAAAGGTAGAGCTCCAAATAAAGTTAGCCTTGCTGCTGTTATGTAAATCCACACACCAAAAGTAGAGGCACAGCAGCACAGATAGGCATAACCCCCGAAACATGAGACACCACTGTCCTATTTTCCAGTTCTGACTCTGGAAACCAGAAAAACAGTGTTCCCTTCATACTTTCTTCCTCATGTGGCATATTTAAACACATGTATTTTGATTTCTTCCCTTGTTAAGAGACATCAAGTCTTCTTCTGTGGTCTTGTAGCTATCACAGTGGAACAAGAGAAACTTGCTTTTGAGGTATAAAAATATCCAGACACCTATGACCCACGGTCCTGGTATTCTGAAGATAATATTTAAAAAGACACTTCCAGGTGAACTCTGGCAGAAAGATAGTCTATTTTGGTAAGAAGTCAGATGAAACAGTACACAAACAACTCCTGAATCAAGGGCTTCACTTAAACCTTCATATACTACTAAATTTATAGTAGGGATGTCTAACGCAAGCAGTGTTGTGTTGGTGACATGTTTTGGACTACAGACTTCAAATTCAAACAGTCAACAATCAGTCTAAAACTGTTTTATTTCCCAATTTAAAAACTGACTTGTCTTAGAACTTATTCATCATACAGTGATAACTTTTTGTGCAATAAAGATATGATAAATATGTTTACAGTATTCCTTGAAAACATTATTAATTAACTAAACTGACCTGGCTGGATGTGGCAAAAAATATGTTTTTTGATCACTTATGCCAGCTTGGTTGAATGCAGTTGGTCTATCAAAGCTTATATTATCAAAGCCGAAAAAGGCAGACAGATTTCAAATTTACTCTGAGCCCCTTGAGCCATAAGCTGTGCTTTGCCTGTCTGTTTGCCAAACGTGATCCAGCAACACTTTAGGATTAGAATTCTACTAGTGTGGAAAAGCTTCAAGTTGAAGAGAAGTCTTGTTGACGAGAAAAGACACTGACAAGGACATGACATACACATCAGACTACATTTGAACAGTGAATAAAGGATTTGTCATATTCTTGTTTACATGCATATGAATAGCATGCATGCTTTGTCTATGTGTTTGTGTGAGAAGGTTCACATCTTGGTCACAAGAAGGAACAGCCAGCGCTTATGCGTGTACTCAGAAACAAACATGCTGTATGTACGATACTGACATGCTATGTATCTGCAGCGGACCTTGTGTACACCAGTGGGCCTATTTGTTGCTATAAGTCCTTAAATAAATCATTGCGTATACTGTATATCAGAAGCTAACAGGCTTCCATTTTATTTTACTCTAGCCAAGTTCTGTGCTCTGCTCCCTTCAGAGGTCTCTTCCCCCTCCTGTGCCCTCTCTTTATGTTTCTTTCTCTATCTGCAAACCTCTCTCTCTGCCTTTTTTTTTTTTGTTTCTCTTTGTGCCCATGCAGACATCAGAATGTCAAACGATTGGAGAGGAGAAGAGACAAAAACGATAGCCTCCATTTTAAGTGAAGAACAACAGTGAGTGAAGATCTAATTACACTTATAAGCTTATGCCAGCGCACCATGTGAATCCTAAACACAGTTTCCAATAACCATTGACATTCTGCTCTGAGACAAGAGCCAAAAAAACAAGGAAAGCTAGGTCGGACAGGCAGAAGTGGTGAATGAAGAGAAACTCATTGATGAAAAAAAGGGCAAGAGTGGAGAGGAGATGGGCGGGGAGATGGGGGTAGTAGGGGGTGGGAGCGACAAAGAGAGGGAACTATCTGCAGAAAGCACAAAAGGGGTAACAGATGAAGAAAAAAGAGAACATTAACTAACTTGGAGTGAAGAGAGGAGCAATTTCAATTATCATCATCTAACACACCAAACTAAGTCAGTCTCTTTGAGTTGAATAGCAGAGCAACTCTCTTTGATCCTTTGATAGAGCACGTATGGCAATCACTAATAAATGTCATTCAAGTGGAGGGCCTTGGCAATGTGGAGGTTTTTCTCCACTCTTCCGCTGTGTTTTTTGTCATCTATGTCCTTTTAAGTTGCATATAGTGAGCAAATGAGTGTACACAAACATGTAACCCCCCTCCACCTCAACTCCACTACTGCTACCCACACACACAGACTGTGCAAGCATAGGTCATTCCTCCTCTATATTTTATCCAGAGCGAATGCATGATGCGTCTTAATGGAACTCAGGCTACATTGTCAATTCAATCAATACTCCCACAAGCCCAGCCACATGCCCTGGACTACCGAGCATCAAGAGCTAACAAGAAGGGTCTGTGCATGTCTGAAACACACAGAGTTACTTGGATAAAGAGCACTGGTTCATTTTTGTTTGTATTACTTTTTGAAATAAGGCCAAAAATATAAGTTTTCACATCAAGATAGCAAAGTAACAGTCAATATCTACCTGCCAGGTAGTGACCTTAGAGTATTTATGGGAGTTAGTTCGTTGTGAATGATATACACAGCAAGAAAGATTACCATCTACAAACATATAGTACTGTATGTTCTGAAAAATCAGATTATCTCCACAGGTTTACATGACTCTTGAAATCAAATCTGGTCGGCACAAATCTCTGACCTTTCAGTGAAAGATTCAAGTGAAGGGCCTCTCTCAACAAAAGCATCATTTGTTACATGCCAATAACAAAGCCAACAAAGGTTAATCATATAGCAGTCATTTCACACTCTCGGTAGGAATCTTATACTTATTCAAAGATCACAGAAGCTTGAAAAAAAAGTGTGATGTTTGTCAGCTCATATTCTACATTCATACTCATTCTCTGTGTCAGAGGACATAGTAAAGCAGCATGTTTTTCATCTTTGTGATACATTAATCGGATTTGTTGAAATTCGCCTCTGGTCAGTGAAGATAGACATATGGTTTAACCAATCGAATTTCCATGGCTCATGTCGATCATTACCAGATAATGCTGCAACCAAACTGCATGATAATATGCTAGATAAGCTATGCAATCTCAACTTGCTCTGGGGACCAGGCCTTCAGTCCTCTGCATCACCCAATGCCATCAACAGAAACATAGACAGTATAAAAGATGGACATAGCCACTCATTGTTTTTGGACTCTACATATTAAATCTTCAACATTAGAGTTTTGGTTGTTGCCAAGGTGACTTTTTTTAAGCAAGAAGTTACCTTATATGGATGAAAGTGTGGAGTGTTAATTTATCGGCCAAAGCCAGCTAGTTTAGTGAGCAAGCTGCATTCAGAAACTGTACAGGTGCAACACACAAACACACATCCCAGCTAATTAGTGCTCAGTAACGGACTAATAAAATACTGAAATTTCACTCACCAAAACTGAAGCACAAGTTCCTGGGATGGTCTGTTGTTCACGGCAAGCCATAATATTAGTCAGATAATCCATTAAAAATGCGGGTCCGCTTTAATGACTCAAAGTAGTGGATGAGGCCAAGCAGATTCAGTTGCATGTGTCAAAGTGGCCACTCCCTTAACTCAGTTATCCAGGTGGGTGAGTTATAAAAAAAAAATTCACCCCTTATGTTATGAGAGGGGAACCTATGCATAAAGGCCAAAACCATTTTTTTTTCTTCTTCTTTTTAACCAGACTATAAATATACTTTTCAATCCTGTAAAGTTGGCCAATTTAACATGGGATTCTATGGGGACTTCCTTTTGCAGTCAGCCTCAAGTGGCACCTAAAGAAACAGTTTTTGCCACTTCTGGGTTGGCTTCATTTTTCATCTTCAGAAGTTGCTATGCCATGCTAGCATATGCTATGCTAAAAACAACATACCTGCAGAGGACGCCACAGTAAGTGGTTTTAAGATGTGGGTTAGCTGGTTTGCATGCCAAGATCACTGTTTATCTCTGAAACAAAATACATAGACATCTTTGACAAAACGTCAAACTGTTATTTCTTCACACTTTTTTTTTTTATAGATATATTTTCATGTAAAACTTCTTGCTTATTGCACATTCCTCAAGTATTATTAATACTTCTCTGGGAAGTTATATAAAGCAAGCTTACAGTTGCAGCCTAACCTTTCTAGGCACATACAGTTGTGGTAAGAAGTTTATATACACTCATCATGGGCATGGATGCCATGGTAATTTCTTTGAGCTGTTCTTTCTCCAGGGTGGAATGATTGTACAGCATACATCTTTAATGACTTTGAAAAACAAGAATTGGGTGCACAAGTTTTAATTTATTTTGGATTTCCCTAATCCACACAGGCTCAAAATTATACATATAGGCTCAAATGCATACATACATTCACTTAAATCTTTTAATAAGTGGTGCTGAAGGTTCTACAATGTCTTTTAACTTGACAAGGCCAAGGCCCATTAACTTCTCATTAGTGATCATGATTGACTACAACTGGTAGTTTCTCTTTGCCAGCATAAAAAAGGAGGACTACCTCCAAATTTTGGGTTTCATTTCATTCACTTCAATTTATTTGTATAATTGAATCTAACAGGTTCAAAGGGCTTCACAGTCATAAAAACATATTAAAAATTTAAAAAATTAAAATAGACATATAAGCAAACCAGCAAACCACTATAAAAAAAAACAACCCCAAAACAAAACATAGACATCTGATACATGTGCATACACACACACATACATATAAATAATAATATAAAAATAAATCATACATAAAACCCTGCACATAAACAGAGAAAGAAAACAAACTTGGAAGTAATAAAAGCAGAAGGCTGATATGATATTGATGAGGAAAGTGTGCAGCTGCTGTGTATCTACTGAACCCATGAGTAAATAGAGCTGTATCCATTGCTCGCTCGAATTACATTCGGTTATTATTATTAAGTGGAAACACTAGCTAAATGCCAGATAAAAGTTTGTTTCTAATAGCTTCTTGAAATTATCAGTGGAGTTTGCTTCCTTAATATTTAAAGGCAGGCTGTTCCAGAGTTTGGGGACATAGATGGCAAAACATGCATCCCCAATTTTTCTCTGTAAGGGGAATCAGTTATTAACAGTTTGGCAGTGGAGGATCTAAGAGTACAAGTTGGGATGTAAAGTAACAGACTGTCAGAAATGTAAGATGGTCCTAGACCATTTAAGATTTTATATACAAGTAAGAGTAATTTGGATGACGATATTTTAGAGAGAGATGGTTTGTTCATGATTTGCACAACATTTTCATGATTTGGAGTGATCCCATTAGAACAAAATCACTTAAAACAGTAGTTGTGTGTGTATGTGTGTGTGTGTGTGTGTTTTCACCTTTAGTGTAGAAGAAAAAAACAGCTCTAAATATAATGAAGAGAAAATTTCAAATTTCAAGTTAAAATGTAGGTTAAATGTTAAATAGTGTCCTCCAGCCCATTGCAGAGTAAAGTATGTCATCCACTCAGTCACTATAGCTTTACCTTTTTGAACAAACACCAAGCAGAATCTTTAAATGCCAATTTCTGCAGATCCAGATCTAGCACAAAATCAAAAAGTATTAGTAGTAAAACATGCATGCTGGGAAAAATTACTCAGACAATTCACTTTAAAAGAGAGCACTCAAATTTTTTAATCACCTTAAATCCACCCCCACCCCCCAGGCACCCTTCATACCAAAGCCATCTGCCCCAAGTGCTGAGCCCAGAAAAGTGTCCCATATGTCAGTTTATGTTAAGACTAACCGCCCCTCTCAGACACACTCTGGTCAGTCGCACAACAGCACTACTGTACAAACATGAATCGCAGTAAACTACATTAATACAAACAAAAGAAGCCTATTTGAAAAGCTGGAGAGAAGAAACTAAAAGCAAAAGTTGATTGGAATGTTTTCTTGCCGTAAAAGATATTCTGAATTGGCAGAATATCACTCCACTGCCAGAGATAAAAAGCAGAGAAAGATCCTCACCGATAGCAAGCTCAGTGACCACAAACTGGCAATCAAAAAAGGATGGCACACAAACAAAAAAATTGCAGCCAAAAGAAAATAGAATATGTGATCACTGTTCAACAGGTAAGACTGAGACAGATATTTAACATCTACTTTAACAAATTGAAATGCTAGGACTTCAATAGACTCTTAAAGTTAAAAATGCTTCTCTGAGAAGGAGACAAGGCACATTTTGCTGCCTGGTATGTATTAACATGCCATAATCTGAGGGACAGTGAATGACACACAAAGAATATGCTCCCATTTACACAAAGATACACAAACATGCATATGAAATACTTTTCATACCCAAATAATATATATTATTGTTCATATTACTGTTGTTGTTTACATTTTAAAGAGAAAAGTACATTAACATTTTTTGAGCCTTTCACACTCTGTTGGGGATTATTTGCATTCTAGCCCCAAACATTCATTTAAATATGATTTTTTGCCCCCCAGCTCATTATTTTAACACTTCTAAAATCACAATTCAAGGACACCTCATGCAAATGAGCTGGTCATTTTGCCATCTCTGTGAACAGTGCAGGATTGGAGTAGTACCAAAGTTTTAGGAGCTTTATTTTTTTCTGCAAAACAACATATAGTGTGATTGAATGAATGAGATAGAGCTGTGAGTATTTTTTTTTTTTTTTAAAGAGAGTCTATTTTGGTGTTGTTTTCAGACACTGACGTTTGAACCATGCCAAGATTCTTGTAGTGCTGAATAGCTAAGGTACTCTGCTACACTTTTGGCTTTCAAATGGGTATTTTGCTGTACATTATAATGTTCAAACTTTGACATGTAACTTGATTTTTATATTCACTGGCCAACACAGTGCTTTGATAGTTTTTGTTCTCATGGTCTGCAATGAATTCATGAATGTTTAAGCTATTGTAAATACAATTTAATTCTATCAACACACATCACCCATCCACTAACACCTTTGCTGCAGCAAACCCAGATGTACCTCCATTATCTTTTCTGTGTGTTTGTGTGTGTACTTTCCTTCAGTAGAAGAGGGTTATGCATTGACACAGAAAAGAAAATGTCAACGTGTCTGCAGAAACACCAAGGTTCTCTCTAAAATGGCAGCCTCACTCACAAGAGCCTTCATGAGGTTGAGATTATTTTCATTTTTCTACATTATGCATGTCACGGCTAAAGCAAAGCTGTCAATCCTCAATGTGTATTCAAGACCTAATACACAATGACACAGCTTTGATCTTCTTTTATCAAGAAGTTTTTATACATTTAGCTAAATCTTTGAGCATAAAAGAAAACCATAAAAAACAAAGAAATAAGTCTAAAAAAACTAAAATAAAATAAAAGGTAGTTAGGGTCCTTTCAAGCCACCAGAGAAGTGGCATAAACCTGTTGACTCTTGTTAATGACAAAGCAATGTGAGCGAAAACATGGCTCTATCCCAGTGGTGCCGTGAGCATTCATGTGGACGACCACCCTATTACAGGTGTGAGATGGGGCTAAATGGAGAAAAATGATGTCCAGTCAGGCGGGCAGGACCCTGTCCCCAAGCAGTTGTTCAGCAGTTTGATCTACAGCACGGGTCACCTTGTCCACCCATTTACAACAAAGCTACAGCACAACTAAACCCAATTCACAAAACACAAGGGAAGGCAAGATGAATCATTGGGTCAATGTGATCAGGCGGCCTTCTCTCACCTCTGCGCAGTGTCCTTATAACAGTTAACCTTCACTGAGAAAAAATGGTTTGAAATGCCCCGAGGAGAAACCAAGACGTGAGCCAAATGGTGTGTTCATTCACCCTTGGGTACTGCAACTACATTATTCACAGTTATCTTTGTATGAAGAAACTCTAGCTAATTAAAGTCATTGTGTTGTGTTTGGCTGGGAGCCTTCAGAAAATGTAAAAGCATAAGGAATACCACCATGAAGAGGTCTATGAAACATAAACACTAAGACTTCTAGAAGGAGCACATTCATCGGCAGATAAATGTAGCTAAGGAAGTCACATCTCAAGTGCTGTCTAGGGCATTACAGGATAAAAAGCAGGATTAAAAAGGGTAGCATCATAATATCCTTGTCACTTGTCAACTGGTAATTCTACCTTATTTTACATACAGTACTATACAAAGGTCTTGAGCCACCCCTCATTTCTTTATATTTTGCATCCAAGGAGCCAGACTTTCTTGTAATTTTTAAAGTGTTCTTGAGCAATATTCTCCAGGCTTTCTGAAGGTCTTTCAAAGTTTTTCTTTGGACATTGGCTGATTTTTCACTCATTTTCAGTCCAGTCCTTGAACCTCATCATTTTCAGAGGAATGTTTTTTTTTTTGTTAAGCCACTTAACACTGAGCTTTGATTCTTAAAAAAAAATAAAAAGGCACCTAACTCAAAGGATGAACCAGTGTTGTGCCTACACATAACAGCCAACTTAGCAAAGAACCAATTTTAAATTGTATGTTTAGGCACTTTGTTACGACGAGCCTGTCGCAAAAACACATCATTTTTTCCCATTTCTTTAGCTAAGTTTAGAAAAAAATGCCAAAGAGTTTCACAGACAAAAAATTGTACTTTTGCACCAACAATGTGATTCCCAAAGAGCTATTAGCTGAAAACTTGGAATATCTCAGCGTGGTGTGCAGCATGTCCTTAATAAAACTGAGGAAACTGGACAAGTAGAGGACAGAAGAAGAAGTGGAAGACCTAAAATTCATGTCATGTCAAGACCATTTTTGGTTTAAATTGTCACCAATATCTACAACAGTGAGTGTCTACAGCCATCTGTAAAACACGGTGGAGGCTCTGTCATGGTTTGGAGCTGCATTTCAGCCAGTGGTGTTGGGGATCTTGTCAAATGATGCCAAACACACTGCCAATGCAGTAAAAGCATACCTGGACAGAAAAACACACAGAGGAACACTATCAGTCATGGACTGGCCTTCCCAGAGCCTAGACCTCAACATTGAAGCAGTGTGGGATCATCTTGACAGAGAACAGAACAAAAGGCAGCCAACATTCAAAGAGGAGCTTTGAATGTCCTCCAAGAAGCCTGGAGAACTATTCCTGAAGACTACTGAAAGAAATTACGAGAAAGCTTGTCTCAGACTGTGGTCATAACAAATATTGACTTTCAAGCTTGTTAAAACTGTACAAACTCTGTTTTTGCCTTATATACTGTATTTCCATTTATGTCTATGTTTCAATAAATCATTTCACCTATTTCCCATTTTCCTAGCAAAATATAAACAAATGAGGGGTGGCTCAAGACTTTTGCACAGTACAGTATGTTGCGCTGACTGTAATATAATTGTGGAGTTAGACAGCATGCTAACAATGTTTTTATAATATTTTTTTAGTGAACAATCATGGCAATAAAGCCTTTTGGTTGTCATGATCTGATTAGTCTGTACAAACTTGGCAATCCACTGGCATCACATTACATAAGTCAAAGTAAGAGGATTAGAGAGTATTGTTAAAAATTCCAAGGAGATAATATTTTGCTTGGTTAGGATATGCTATTTTACAAAGTCCATCATTAAGGATTTGAAGGATTTGGCTTTGATAATGATGTCACTTGATGATTTGTATCAGTAGCTATATCTGCACATGAGGTAAGGTCCAAAGAACTCACCACATCTTTTCTGAATATCACTGTAATATGCACTCTGATAGTGTGAAGTCTATTTTAGTCAATTTTTTAGGTGAGTGACATAAACACCAACTGCTGCCTGAACATCCTGGTCTAGTTCCTGCAATGCTGGTGCCTGCTGACTTTGGCACTTGAAATGTCATCAGGGGTTTTGCGCCAACAAATGGATAAGAGGTGCTTAATCATAATAATGTTAATGGTACGCTAAAGAACTACCAATAAGAAGGTTGAATTCAATTGTTTTAGGTGATGTTTACTGCAAGGGAGAAATAGATCAAGACATAAAAGGAATATATTGAATAGTGGGTGTAGTTTACATTAGTAAATAGCACCCTTCTCATCAGATATAAAACAGTCATCAGATATACCACATGATACAACAAAAGAAGCACAAGTGATTGGATACAGCATGTGGTACATGACTTCAAATACTGTACGACAGCCACAGTAGAACTAATTTAAATTTAAAAAATATATATAAATGTTAACGTGTCCTCTCACCTCAAAGGTATTTGTCTCCAACAGTATTAAAATTGAGCCCTTTGTTAGGGCTGAAAAATCTTTATTAAGTGCCATTTTCTGAGCTTTACATAGCTTTTGATTTTCTTGCACTGGCGTAACAATTAACCCCAAGATAATATCACTGCACACTATGTGAGAAGAAGGCAGCTAGGAGCTTCTTTCCTTTTTTTTTTTCTTTCATCATGGTAAACCACACCATCCCTACAGTATAATCATTGTAACATTGTGCGGAAGGGCTTGACATGCTTCTAATGAGATGTCAGCAAAAGGAGGAGAGAAAGATGCTGGATGTACACTTGCCTCAATACATGCACCAAATGAAGCGCTGACCTGACAGAGCCATACTTCATACAGACAACCTCATAACCCCTTTTAATGATTTTGTGAAGATATTCAATTATTTCATCATAAGCACTACATGTACCTTTAATACTGTAAATGTGGACGGAAAAGGTTCAATCTATCACTGTTCGTGTGTACATTTGTGAGAATTAAATGTCTATGGGAGAAAGGTTTGTGTACCAGAGGGTCAATTGTACAATGCACCTGACCTATATTGCACTCTGGCTTTATTGGGTGTGCTTTTTTTTTATAGCACAACTTGGCCAGATGCCCTCTCAACCACACACTACCTTTCCCAGAAGGCCCACAGGCAATCACACTCAAAAGTGATTCATTATGGCATTACTAATAGACCTCGGTACTGTGATGAAGAGCCAGGAATGGAAAAACAGAGGGCTTAACCAGTCAGAAGCTTTACAAGTGGTTAGTGTTGGGACATAAAATATAGAAATATGTTCACATGCAATTTGCAACAGATCACCTGACAGCGTGTAGAAAGTACCAGAAAAAAATTAGTACATAGACGTAAGCTCCCTTGGTATCTTTTGATATTACACTTGCACTGAAAAGTTTTACTACAGAGGGTTATTGATTACATGATGATCATCACACTGAAACATTTTTGATGAACTGCATCATTACTTACAGAATCAAATGGCCTTTGATATAATAAATAAATATAGCACCTCAGCATACTCTATATCTTGTTGTGCAATATTTAATTTATACTATATAATAGAGTAATTTGACTTGCCACATGACAGATAAACAACCTTATATTTTGTCCTGTGATTGCCCTTTTTTGTGGTTTTCTTATGTGTATATAAATTGTTCAAATGTATTTATTTCCCAGCATGCCATGTCTTTTATTTGGATGTTTACCTTCCCTCAGATGGTTCTCAGATATTTGTTAATGTGTATTTCTATTTTGTAACTGTAGTCTCATAAAGTACTATTGTCTAACAACCTCACTGTCCACCTCCTTTCTCCACTGGCTTTTCTTCTGTGCTGCTAATACGTTTATTGAGTGGTCAGTAATTAAACAAACATTATCTACTAAAGCACAGTCTCACTAGCCTGATAAACACAATTGTCAGTAGTCATTAAACAACATTCAATATTAGTAACACAGTCAGCCTTTAATGAATAATATATTAGTCAAAGTAGGATTGCTTAATGCAGTGTATGCACATAAATCGACCTTTTCACAGCAGACAGACACTAGTCCATAATGACAGAATGAATGTATTTGGTAACGCAAACACAAAACTTGATAATTACTGGGATAAAGAAAATCTACTTATTGTGGATTGATTACACCATGGCTATTACCCACTCAACTCAATTATGTTAGTTTGAATGATGATACCAATCAGACTTCTCATATCAGTGCATCCTTGACATGCATAATAACTTATGTGCAATCTTGCAATAGAGAAGTTACAAGAAAGTAACAAATCAAATGGAACCTAATATAAAAAGTGTTAACAGGCAACATGTGGTAAAAGAAACAGAGTAAGTAATTCCCCTCTTTTCTTTTCACAGCATCCATTAGTTTATTGTTTGCCGTCCATCTGTGGATTTCTTTAACCATATTGCTAGTTTTAATTGCCATGATGGTTACCAATCAATTTTTTAGTGTGTGATATTAGAACTTTACATTTTTCAGCAGCAAGATTCACATTTCACAGGTGTTATCACTTAACATCTGTCGAAATCACTGTACTGTGGAAAATATATACAGACAGCTGCAATGGAGGAAATCACAGATACACCAATCAACCAGCCAGGGACCGGAATCTGATAATTTTCAGCTTTCTTGGCCCAAACCAATGACCAGCCAGTCAGCTTCATGTTTGTCTGATTACAAGCCAGTCCGTTTCATGCATGTACAACGTGTGCACAGCAGCACAGGCAAATAGCTGTGTGCACACTCACAGCCACACACTAAAGGCCCTTTCACATAGAAAGCAGCATGCGCTGCACTCTGAAACCCGTTCTTTTCTATGGCTTGCACCACGCAATAACGGTTTACTGCTGCGTCGAGCAAAGCGCAGCGCAAGCCGGGAAGCACCTGTGTGTGCTCATGGTGCAGTGTGACGTACATTCGCGCGACCAATAGAAATGCAGTGACAGGGAACAGGTGCATATATAGTACATGAGAAGTGGCCGCAAAAAATGGCGTAGTACAGGCAGAGTGCAGCGACCAGCGTAACACAAATTTTGGGCCGTTCGCTCAACCTAGCGGTGAGCGCAGTGCATGCCGCCTCCTATGTGAAAGGGCCTGAACATGTCATTGACATGGAAGGTCTTCACTATGAGTAAAGACACAAAGTTCACTAAAGTAAACCGCGGTGGGACCACCACGAAAAAGTTCATAGAAACAAACCTAATCAGACTCTTAAATCACCTTCACCCAACTGAACATGGAAATTTTAAAGAAGCTGACAAAGGCAAAGTGGCTAAAGCTAAAGCTATCCAGAGCTGAAGCTATTCAGCCACAAGCCAGTAGCCTCGGTATGAGCAGTGAAAGGATCAAAGCAGTTATGAGGAAAATTGTGGAGACGTGTAAAAAAGAGAAAAGGATTAACGTCCTGTTATCTGGTGAAGTTATAAAATGATGTAACTGATTTTTGTTTTGTTATATAAATCTGTTGCATCTGATTTTGTTTGGTAAGGTAAAATATGTCAGGTAAAGGTGGGTGTATGGCATCTCATTTTCAGTTAATTAATTGTACGTCTTTCCAGTAGCAGAGCACTTTATTTTCAGTTGTTTAAGGGAGAGAAGATCCTGAGTCATTTTAGGGGAAACTGTCAAGTTTTATAATTTATTTAATTATGAAAATAATATTTTGCATAGAAGAAAAGCTGATTTCTGTTTGTACATGCTGTCAGTTATAGCTCTTAGAAAGAAAATCTGAATCAGCAAAAAACGGTATCGGTAGGTCATACTTAGAGAAAATCGGGAAATGGAGTCTTGGAGGAGGATTTGGTGGGTGAGAGAAAGAAAGAGAAAATATAGTTACAATGCTTAGCCAAGGACTGCCATTAAATCAACTCCCACACGTAAATTTGGTTGTTTTTCAGGTGACAGAAAAGAAGGATTAATGATTAGTTAAACAGCTGCACAGGCTAACAGAAATGGGCCTTTAATAAATCCATTCCATTGCCAGCATAGAGGCAATCAAGTCATATAGCAACCACAACAGGAGTGGCCGCAAGTATCCCACAAGCACATAGCATCAGGGTTCACTAATCTCTGTCTGCACCTTCCTCCTCCTCTTCTTCCTCTGCTCGTTTAATCAATACCAGACTCCACAGCACACACCAGGTTCGAAGAGGATGCTGGTCCACTGATCCCAATCTCCGCCCTTCAGGCGATAAGGCCAGTACAGGAAGGACAGTACAATAATTGCCTGCAACAAAATCATCAGATTTGTACTTTTTTTTTTCTCCCAGCTCAACTCATTAGGCTAATTAAGTTGTTAGTAGGGAAGAGAAGATTCGAGGAAACCTTCTAAGTCTAGTGAAACTAGATTTAGCAGCTACTCCGAGCTACAACAGACCACATAAAATGCCACTGAACACCATTTGTTTATGAGCATCTTTCTCTGTCACAGACACCTTTCAGCCTCCAATCTGCCACTTTCCACTGCCTATGCCTTTACATCTCAGTTACCTAGGTTTCCAGTTACCCAGTCCACCTCCAGGGCCTGCATAATCACCACAGCTGTTTCAGATGGCATACCTAATATGGGGTGTTCAGTGGAGGAATGGAGAAAAAAATGTAGCAGCAATTTCAGGAGGTAAAGAAGCTGGTGTTTCCTGTGGGTGACAAAGACAGCACAGCAATAGATGTAGCTCTGTATCATGTAAACAGGGCAGGTAATTTCTCAAAACAGATGTGCTTTAAACAGGATCAAGCTAAGATAGACAGGAATGATAGAAGTTGTCTATCAGCAGAGTCGCATCAGCAAAGAAAATGATTCTGCACAAGCCATCCTGTATTTGCCCACTACCCAGAGTGACTCAGCGAAGAGATAAGGAAAGAGCCAATCAGATTATATACGATGACGACAGAGAACAAGTAAGAATGAAGGTGTTTTACACTTGCCGTTAAGAGCAAATTTGTAAGGTGGGTACTGAGAAATAGTGTGCAACAATTAGTACTGTCAGATAAAGAAGAATTTGGGACCAGGGGATCCCACTTCCAAGTCCAGGAAATGGTTTAGTAGCTATAAAATTTAGTAGAGGAAATCATGTCATGCTTTTCTCAAACCATTGATAATCTTTACTAATTTATCACACTGTGAGTCCTAATAGAGACTAATTTGCAACTCACACGTTAGGAAGTCAGAAATCCTAATAACTGCTAATGAAATTTGATTCCCCAGCTTTGAGAACTGGTTTTGAGGGCAAGCTGAGCCCTTGCTTTTTAGAAATAATACTTCAAAGCATTCATGGTTTAAAATATTACACAAACCTCATATATATATATATATATATATATCTCACATCAAATAATTGGGATTAAGTGATCTGACTAAAACAGCTAATTAACATTGTGCGGCAGACATCATTAACGTGAGAAACATCATAAGAGGATTTTTTTTTAATTTATTATCTTAATAAATGTGGTTCTACTCAGCAAACATTTATGCAATAAAAGCCCAGCAATTTTGTCAGAACAAGGGACTGCAAAGATTAATTTAGCAGCAAAGAGTTGGCGGTGGGACAATAAACCCAGGTGAAGTGACAAGGTTTTCTAGAGTGGACAACATGTCTTACTGTAAGTGGGAAGAAAAAAAAAAACACCTTTGTGTGTAAAATCACAATAAGCATCCTTTGTCACACCACCTGTTCAGTAAGCTTAAAGATGCAGAAAACAGATCTCTTCAGCTGGTCCTACAGAAGGACAGTATGTTTTACACACACTTGTTAAGCTACTATGAATTGTAAAGAATAGAAGTGTAACAAAACTGTCCATGTGTAGCCTAACTGCAAGCCTAATTTCATTTCCAATAAAGGAGTATAAAAAAAAATTATAACATTTTATTATATGTGACGCAGCATGGGAACAGCCGGCCAACACAGACCAAGAATCACAGCCAAGCAATGATGCAATCGAGAACAACCGGGCTTTCCGATATTTCCAGTGTTTGTTATCTTAACTTCACTGTCTGCAAAAATCTCTCAAAACTATGATCAGAAACAGTTTCTAATGCATACACTGGAAATAAACAAGGCACTATTTTGTCCAGCAAACCTCTCAGCTGTGAGGTTAGAGGGGAGCCCCTGCACAGCCACACATACCTGGCGGTACAACCTGGCCAATCAGGCAGCAAAATTTTCCCCCTCGGTGATGCTGGCAGCTTTTCCATCTTTAGCTGTGTGGATTAGGATCTATGGTTTCTTGTAAACCCAGAGGAGTTTTCATCAGAAATGTAATCATTTATGAACATGCTAGAAGCAAGTATTTATCTATTTGCATTGTTACTAAACCACAATAATTCAAAGAATGAACACAATCTTCAAGTTACAAATTCATAGAAAATAAACAAAGATAGAGAATTGAAATCTATTTTTGCATGTTAATCTAGAAGTTTTGAAATTTTAGGAAACAAAATTACTATCTTACTTGGCGAAATGTGGTAGAAAGAAACCACCACTGCTTCAAAGCTGCAGCCTCATCCTGTACACATTTTACAGACATAGAGGCAGTATTCCATTCTGACTGATAAAATGTCAAAAACTTCTAGCCATAAAAAGTGAGAAGGACAGCTGATTGAAATTCAGTAGCATTTTGTTCTCCCCCTGGAAGTTCCATTCTGATTGCCTGCACACGTGGACAAATTTGTCCAGCTCAAGTTTGAGCTAAGAGAAATTATAAATTAATGTTGTCAAACTGACCTTCATGTAAAGGATCGTCACAGGTGATGAGTACTTATCTCATTACAATCCAAAGGCCAAACAGCAGTTTGCAGTTGAAGAGTACATTACAGTTCAAGCCCAAACGCAGTGCAACAAGGAGCATGCTCGTCTGTTTTTTAGACATACTTGGGCTTCTCACCATGAATTTGGTTTGCATGGCTGAGCATTGGTAGTCTTTACAGGCTATGCAGAACTTTGCAGATGTTGTAGCTGTTTACTGTCACCAGGGGACAGTGTAAAAAATATGTGGAACAACTGGCGACTTTTGTTCGAGTTCGTGCTGTAGTTAGTCCTTTAGCTTTGCTCCTGCTGCGGAGAAGTCATAATATGCAGAGAACCTCTTTGCTGTGGACTGAGTGTTAAAAACAGTGAAAACTGCCCTATGCATTTTTATCTTTGTAAAAAAAAAATGTTTTTGTCCCGTTTCCTCTTTGTCGCTCCCTTTTTCTCTTCAATCCAACTTTTCAATGAATCCACATTTGACCTACACATAGCGTCATTACCACTGGGTGCACAGCTCAACTGTGTCTCCATAGCCTCTGCATAGGTTGAATCTTACAATTCCTCTCTCTATAGAGCCAAAGACCTATGTGAAAGGACACCAATGCAGGACCATAACATAACAACATAATGAACAACAATATTGAAAATGACTTGAGTTGTCACACATGCGCCGCTCACAGAGCACTGAAAATTCTGGAGTTCTTTGGCCAAACCAACATGATCACCACTCATTACCTGGCCTGAGGGTTAGAAATTTCATGCATGCCTATGAGACAATATAGTCTACTCCATACATGGGCAAAATATGGCCCAGCTCCTCTGTATATCAAAGTACTCAAGAGTCAAATGTGAGGCTGTCTGTCCAACAGCTAATGCTTGGTTCAAATTGGGTCATGCAACATGATCTCAAGTGCGCCAGTTAATCTACAACAGAATGGCTGAAAAAGAAAAAAAACAAGGTTTTTCAATGGCCCAGTCAAAGTCCAGACCTTAGCCCGACTGAAATGCTGTGGTGGGACCTTAAGAGAGCTGTGCATAAACAAATGCCCGCAAACCTCAAAGAACTGAAGCAACTTTGTAAAGAAGAGTGGACCAAAATTCCTCCACAGTGATGTGAGAAATTATTTGGTTAAATAAATAACGAAACTGTGTAATATGTCATGTGTTGTTATTCATCTGAGGTTGTATTTAAATAATTTTAGAAGCTGGTAAGGACCAGATGATTTTTTATTATGTTCTAAGAGTAAAACCTTATACGTGAAAGAAGCTGTACCTTCTTTTTTATCATGACTGTATATACGAAAAGTTAATCATCTACACATATGGCTATGCTTAAATCATGTCCAACCCATGGAAGATGGTATTTTAACTATATTTCACCCTACAATGCTATCTTCATCATTTAAAAAATTACTATGAGATCCCAATTAGCCAGTGAGCTGACAAGTACACATTAGAAACCCTTTTTTGCAACACTATTCTTAATGCAATAGTGACGACTTAATGCGGCCTATGGAGAAAAATTATCCATGTATTCATGGATATCATGCTTGAAAAGGTCAGGAAAAATGATTCTGTAATGATAAAGGATCTTACACAGTGCAGGAGCAAAGTGTGTGTGTGTGTGTGTGTGTGTGTGTGTGTGTGTGTGTGTTAATGTGGTTAGTGTAGGGGTGAGGGTTACCAGCATGGACAGGGCATACACAGTGTGGGCTAAATGAGAAGCTTCAGGCTGCAAGACTCTAATTTTCCAGTCTCCTCCCCTTGCAGGTTACATAATGTGATCAGCATGAGCATACAGGTAATTATAAGCAATCTGTTCCGCACCTTTTTATCTCTCCTGCATCTCTAATTATGAAACACATGGATGAAAGAGAAAGCTGTAACAACCCAGACAGGTACGACAGAAAGGGCGAGTAAAAAAAACTTTTAAATGGATGAGCACATATGGAGTGAAATCTTTGGATTGTTATGCTAAGACACTAACTTGTATGCATTACACACATCCCATCCTTGTGCAGTAAGAAAGAGTGCAGCATAGATCTGGGGTTTGGGGTTTGTGGAGTTTTCCATTTTCCACGTAACCCACATCCAATCACCTTTTTTTCTTTTATGGAGACTGCCTCCTATTGTGATAGGATACTTATTAAAAATAGATGTAAAATGCTTCCACTCATAAGTTCAATGGACTAATCAACCATTTCTTAATTTACTGACTCTTCAGCTTAGTGAATTACAATGATTCAGTGATTTTTTTCTTGTCAGTGCTCACCCTTGCCTCTTCCACAAACTAAACACACTATCTTTTTCTCTGCACATGGCACAAAAACTTTTTCCAACTCTGTGTTTAGCTGCCTGTTAGCTGTAGTCTTTGCAGTGTGTTTTTGTGCAGCCATTACCAGAAGACAAACAGTGGTGTGAAAAAGTGTTTGCCCCCTTCCTGATTTCTTAGTTTTTTGCATATTTGTCACACTTAAATGTTTCAGATCATCAAACAAATTTTAATATTAGTCAAAGATAACCTGAGTAAATACAAAATACAGTTTTTAAATGATGATTTCATTTATTAAGGGAAAAAAAGATATCCAAACCTACCTGGCCCTCTGTGAAAAAGTAATTCCCCCCTAAACCTAATAACTGGTTGTGCCACCCTTGGCAGCAACAACTGCAATCAAGCATTTGTGATAACTGGCATTGAGTCTTTCACATCACTGTGGAGGAATTTTGGCCCACACTTCTTTGCAGAATTGTTTTAATTCAGCCACACTGGAGGGTTTTCGAGCATGGATGGTCTGTTTAAAGTCATGCCAAAGCATCTCAGTCATATTTATATCCAGACTTTGACTAGACCACTCCAAAACCTTCATTTTGTTTTTCTGAGTCATTCAGAGGTGGACTTGCTGGTGTGTTTTGGGTCATTGGCCTACTGCATATCCCAAGTGCTCTT
>VUQI01055552.1:0-25872 GCA_015106735.1 Paratilapia polleni | reverse complement strand
ATTGGGGGGGGGGGGGGGTGTCATTGTTTGTTAGCCACAGGCATTCACAAACGTCTTCTACAGTGGACTGTGAGTGATTCATCTGTGTTCAACAAAAGCCATGAAAAGTACAACTATGTGTAAATTATTAGTTTAATCAGATTCTGGGTTTTTTATATAATTGTAAGTAATCAATGCATAAATCCTGGTAATTCCAGAGGGCCGTCATAATTTTTCTTTTCACTCTACACTCAAGAACAGCAGGGCATTTCAGAGAGTTACTATTGTCAACAAGATTTACAGCCCAATTTGCTTTTCTTCCCACCTGACTGTGAAAAATACAAAGTCAAGTAGACATTTGCCATTCCTGTTCAGCTACTCTATTTGAAAGATGAAAAACAAGCAACTGACAAAGCCAGCATAAGAGCGAATGCATTTGCATTCCTCAGCTGGCTCAGAAAGACTCCTCAGTCAAAGTTTAATCAGTCTTCATGCAAAGATACTGAACACTCTACAGGGAGTTTGGGGTGATTTAAAGACACGGTGAGAGTGTCAGCCAGTGAGTGAGTTCAGACATTTGTCTGCATGTGGAAGGCTAATTATATATACCAGGGCATGGCAGAGTGATGGAGAGTGAAAAGAAAGAAGTGAAACAAGAAAGGAATAAGAAAAGTAACACTTGATGAACAACACCCTGGGTTCTCTTACTTGCCAGAGATTCTCAGAAGAATTCAAGGAGAAGAGGTGATTTATGGTTTCTATCTGAACTAATGCAGGGCTTGTTTTATCGGCTCTCACAGTCCTGCTACTGGGAATCAGACTCCCATTATAGAACCACTCATGATTAAAGCCAGATGAAAAAGATAATGATTGCCACTGTGGGCTGAAAGCTAAGACTTGATAGCACACGCACTTGTGACTGTGTGCTATTGGTAGTGATCTCTGAGCATCTTCTCTCCCAGGATGTTACTGTTTTTTGGCCCTTGGCCTTACCAAAGAAAACAACATCTTTTGCACTCACTCAACTGATGCGACGGTTTTATGAAAATGTCAATGGGATCCCATCCCGAGCTCAAAAAGAATGCACAACCGCATATTGATATCGGTGGCCTAAAGGAAACCATATTGATTAGGCCTTGTGTTTTTAATCAAAGTACACATACGTTACACTATAATTTACAACATCAAAGTAATAAACAGACATTAATAACTAAACCCAATTGAATCCACTGAATGGATTAAAATGTGTATCTCACAGTGACTGGCCTGAAATGGTTGATGCAGTTACAGATCAGATAGGAGTTCTTGGACTTCCTCTTGATTACTTTTTTTGGATGAATTCTTTGTGTTGTTTTAGCCACACAATCTATTTGAATCTAGTCTGCTGTCTGCTGGTCGAGGTCAACGACTTTGGTGTGGTGTGATATCTCTAAAAAGATGTTCAGTGGTAGCAAACAAATTTAGCAAACATGTGTAGGTCAACAGGGGGTTTAGCAGTTTGCTAGTCCTTTTGAGATTGAGAACTACATCGTGTCCCATATTTAAAATCATGGCAAACCAAAACACCACAGTACTGTGCTAAGTCTTGAGCCACCCCGCATTTCTTTATATTTTGCTTCCAAGGAGCAAGACATTCTTGGGATTTTTTAAAGTGCTCTTCAGCAATAGTTCTCCAGGCTTTCTGAAGATCTTTCAAGTTTTTCTTTGGCTGCTTTTTTCATTCATTTTTAGTCCAGTCCTTGTACCCGACCATTTTCAGAGAAATGTTTTTTTTTGTTTGTTAAGCCACTTAACGCTGACCTATGAATCATTCAAGCATAAAAAGGCACCTAACTCAAGGAATAAACCAGTGTTGTGTCTACACATAACAGACAACTTAGCAAAGAACCAATTTTAAATTGTATCTTGAGGCACTTTGTTACTAGCAGCCTGTTGCAAATAGAATTTTTGTGCCAACAAGGTAATTCCCAAATAAATGGAGGTGGAGGCTCTGTCATGGTTTGGAGCTGTAAGCCAGTGGTGTTGGAGATCTTGTTAAAATTGATGGAATTACAAACACAGAAAAGTACTGTCAGATTTTAATCCACATGCAATACAGAAATCAGAAATCATCTGATTGGCAATGGGTTCACTTTACAGCATGACAGAGATCCCAAACACACTGCCAATGCAGTAAAAGCATACCTGGATAAAAAAAACACACAGTGGAACACTATCAGTCGTGGATTGGCCTCCCCAGAGCCCAGACCTCAACATTAGCAGCAGTGTGGGATCATCTTGACAGAGAATGGAACAAAATGCAGCCAACATCCAAAGAAGAACTTTAAATGTTCTTCAAGAAGCCTGGAGAACTATTCCTGAAGACTACTTAAAGAAATGACAAGAAAGCTGCCTAAGAGAGTTCAGGCTGTGTAAGAATAAAGGTGGTCATATCAAATATTGACTTTCAAGTTTGTTCAACTCTGTTATTGCCCTACATACTGTATTTCCATTTATCTTTGAGGATGTTTCAATAAATCCATTTATGTGCAGATGTTTCCCCTTTTCCTTGCAAAATATAAAGAAATGAAAGGTGACTCAAGACTTTTGCTCAGTACTGTAGTTGTGAAACAATATGTACATCTCCTTATTTTAGTATCACTTTCCTTAATCAGAAGCAAATAAAATGCAAATCTGTTTAAATTGGCACTTCTAGATTCAACATGAAAACGTTTGCCAGTTATTTTTAACTGCTGCCTGGTTAAACTTTGGCTGATCTATTTACCGCAGTGATGTACTTACTCATCATTTCCAAGAAAAGATGTCTCTCTCCACACCACAGTGCGCACTTTAGACGAGACCATGACTGAAGAAGACTTCTTTGGAAGGGGGTCCTCGAAGGGTTTAAAGCCGTTCAAAGCTGTCACGGGGGTCAAGACTTGGTCAGAGCTTACTGATGTAATGTCAGTGCTAACATCAAATGATGTCCAAGAAGAATCAGAGGACAAAGAAGGGCTGGTGTCCACCATCTCCTCTCTCAATCCATGCCTTAGATCCATGGTGCAAGGATGAAAATGGAAAAAATTGGATGGTGAGAGGTAAAAAAGAAGAGAATGAAGATGAAAATTGCGAGACTTTGATAAAGATTGGCGAGAAGATGTATTCATCATATGATGTCTTGATAAGGCAAAGGTTTGGAATGGATGAAAAGAGGAAATGATGTGGAAAACACACCCAAATTAGATAAGGGAATGGAAAGAGATATGCCCATGAACTCCTATTGGCCAAAAGCCTCTCATTCTCTTCTCTCTGGCTGCAGTTAAGTACTGAAGAGAGGGAAGGGATGAACAGAAAGTCAAAAGACCAATCAAAGGGAACATTGGACAAAAGAGATTGGGACATGGATGTGAAGTCAGGAAAAGAAAACCACTCAGGGACTAAGGGAGAAGTGAGATATGGAGATAGGAGAGTGGGATGGGAACACAGAAACCCACTGCTGCAGATGGAATAAAAGAAGAGGCACATTCAGGTGAAAGGTGCCGGCAGCAGCACTTACGAGGTGATAGCTCACATCTCATTATGCCCCATTTCCTCAGCTAACAATTGAATCATGTGGTAAGCTGATAGAGACAACGCTGGATGGGAAATCGAATTGAGATGCCTGAACTAGTGGCTTCTGTGGCTACATGATAGCAGCAGGCAAGGGAGTGCTGTCTTGGGTTGCAGTGATAAGCGGTTCATTACAAGAAGTCTGACCCAGTCCAAATACAATTAAGGTTCACCACTGAAACCCATTAGAACCCCGATATGGGGAAGCCAGGTTAGCCAGTTTCCCATAGGTGCACTAGAAGTAAAGAGCATAGCTCTGCAGACAGTAAAGATGTGCTTAGGTATCGAAGAAGCACACACAGATTTCTATCAAATGCAAGTTCCCTTTTTGTTTAACTTTTCATGCTGTTGTGCTGTGCAATTATAGGTTAACAAGAACAGAATTTGGGCTGATAAAAAGATTTGTAATACTTTACCCTATATGAAGCATTTCCAGACTAAGTAATCAAAAGCACATGTATTATCAGTCTTCTAGAGATCTAAGTAACGCAATAGCCTAATCATGAATGATATTTAATGCGGATGTATGAAACCATTCCACCAGAAAAGCAGAATCTAGAGCTTTAGAACAGAATAAGGCATTAGGCTTGGGTTTTTAACTTGTCTAAATAATTATATATATGCAAATATTATGTATTACAAGAGCAAAATAAGTAATAGAGGAAAACCTTTTGGGTAATACACTCAATTTCTTGCTTCTGAGATTCAGAAGAGAGGATCTAGGCCACTCTTATTTCCATGAAGAAATAAAATTTCCTTATCTTAAAAAAGACTGGTTTCATTGGGAAAAGCTAGCCTTATGCAATACAAAGCTAAAAAAAACAAAAAAAAAACACGCCAAGCAACACTTGGAAGGCTTAAGTAATTAACACTTTGTATCTAATTTGTTTAACACATTGACAAACGTGAAATCAAATATCATGGAGCTGAGTGATGAGACAAATCAGTGAGCTAAAAAATAAAAGTATTTATGAGCTTTAAGACAAAGTCATGCTAGTATATTTTCCCTTGCTGCCTTTAAGCTATTGAGGTTTTGCAGTCACATGACTGCTAACCACATGATATTAACTTGTCTGTCATTTTGGATATGGGACAATCTAGGGTCAAGTGAATAAGGCCCCGGTAACACAGGCCTAGAGACCAGTTCGCAACCATCTGGCAACCACAGGTCATGTGGGAAAAAGCTGCTTGGTGAAAACCTCCTTGTGATTGTTTTGGTTGCTAGCAGATTGCCGCAGTCACCCGTAGTTTGTATGGAACACAGCAATTTGTCCGCAAACACTTGCCAGCTACTCTCCAGGGGGTAGTGAAACTTGAAAATGTGCGACACAAACCGGCAAAAGAGACTGTTTCCCTTCAAAGTAACAGCTGCAGCTTTTGAAACGTGTTGGCTGCTGAAGCACAACTTTTACTTACTTACTTCACTGAAAGTGAATATTCTCCGCTACCGGTTTGCGTTGCACTTTTTCAAGTTTTACTACCACTCAGCTAAAAATTAGTAGTGCTTGCAGACAAGTTGGCGTCTTCCATGCAAACTACAGGCGACCATGGCAATCTGCTAGGGGCCAAATCAATCTCAAGGATCGCCCCCTCTTTGTGACCAATTTCACCAAGCAAGAGCCGGCAACCTCCAGGAACCACTTGCCAACCAGTTTGGGAATACACATTTTTCCCTCGCAACCCATGGCTGTATCACGTCTTATACGGTGGACCGCTCTTGAGCAATGTGCCCGTGACATCATGCGAGAAACCTCTATAGTGGATTTCTTGTTCAAGCTTCAAGGATACTAGACAAAATACCAAACTGCTCATCCAAGTCGAAGCAAGCCCTTCATATTGCCCAAATACAGCATAGCCACCAAGAGACCACCAACTGGTAAGTGAACTTGCATTTTTGAAATGTTGATATTAGCTATTTGGCCGCCCCCTCTTGATGTGATGGAGTCATAAGCAGCCACATATAGATGAGAGGGTTGAAGCCAACATAGACAGCCATATGAGCACCAAGTTATCAGCTAATCTAGTTACATTCATAGACTGTATGGATTCAGCAAAAACACAAATACCTGCTAGTAATTTCCAGGTAAAATAAGGGTTGCCAGCTCTCACACTTCTGATGTATGACACATTCTTACCTTAATTCTCACGCTTTCATGCTGCCCTAACAACTCCCACACCAAATAAACGGGGGCCTCAAAATCAATTATTTATTAAAAATAACAGAAAACAGCCTTTTTGGGTGTTATCTGGCTTGTTCCACATTTCAGATCCAACACTGGTCCACAAACATCAGAAAAGGTATAACACAGTCTATCTGACTGATCTGCTGGAGGCACACAGACCTGTCTGGGACAGGTTAATAAGACTCACCAGTTAATGGAGCCCAGTCCTACTGAAGTTGTGTGGTGCTTGCTTTATAGGATCCACAGATGGATCTCCAAAGTGAGGGAGTTACACATATTTACAGGAGTGACACAACAGCATCTACTCTGTTAATTATTCAACTGATTATTCCCAACCAGCATTGGTTGTCACATGTTCCAAGGTAATGTGTAACTGTAAAAACATATTTTTCTGTAATGCAATCCTTTACTAAACGAAATTCAGTTATCACACGTATGTCATCAAAAGAATTAATTAATTAATTACTTGCATCACATAAGTTCTTAAATTACATGATGGGAGGATTTCTTTGCGTGTTTAGATTTGTGCGACAATCAAGTGACTTCAGTTCCTGTGGGGGAAGGAGGAAAAGGCAGTATACCACTTTTAAGAAATGGCGATATAAACATTACTTTCATTTTTAAAGCACAAACTTGATAATCCAATGCAAACTGCACCCTGGTCAGAAAAAGCTATCCACTGCTGCCAGCACACAGCACCTGCAAAGACAGAGTGCCAGGGGCATTTCTAGAAGGGGAGCAGGGGGTGCCCCCAAACAATGCCACTGGACTAAAGTACTGTTAATCATACAGTCCCCACAACTATTAGATGAGAGCATGGATAGGACCAAGTGGGAATGTAACTGAGTACATTTACTCAAGTATTTTACTCAGGTCTAATGTACTTGAACTTTAAGTATTTCCATGTTATGCTGCTTTCAGCTTTTACTCTATATTACTTTGCTATATTTTGGATGCAATTATTACACTTGGTACTCCATACTATTTATTTTAAAGCTTTAGTTACTTTTTATTTTGCATATTAATTCCATTATTATAGATCCAGCTGCTGAGCAATATGTAAGTAATTAAAATCATCAACAGCTGCAACATTAAAGAGATATACACATCAATAAATCAATAATTATGATCCAATAACATCAGATATAGTATTCTGAAAAATGTCATTCCACATGAGTACATTTACTTTAGGTACTTTAAATATATTTGAATATACAACTTTAAAACGAATTAAGTAGAACTGTAACTTTTACTGAAGTAAAAAGTCTAAATACTTTTTTCCCACTTCGCAAAACAATTATCCATCACAAGATTATGTTTAAATTCTTGTGCAGCTCCACTTTTCACATAATAAATCTGCAAAAGGGCACAAGGCTGCTGTGGATCCCCCCCTGCTGTGTCCTTGATCCCCCCTGTGCCACCCCATTTAAAAAATCCTGGAAACACCCCTGCTTAATACAGTCCAGGATTAAGTGCTACCACCTAGCCTTAGCCTAAATGTATCCTAGTGGTTACTTATGGTATTGCAGTATGAGCAATACCATAAGTACCATAAGAGAAAAAAATGTCCCCATAGACCATATTCAACAAAGCTGCAAAGCTGTAAAGTCATGCTTCAGTCTTTCTGTTACAAATTTTATCCATATTTTTAAACTTTCCCACATCTTAGAAAACTGGATTACTGGCAACATTTGAGGTGCACTCACTGTTTGGTTACTTTAAAAGAAAGTTGTGTTTTTTGTTTTTTTTTTTACCCAAACTGCAGCATCCAATCTCCTGCCACACAGATTTTTGCAATCTTGTTTCGAGATCACAACAATAAAGCAAATTCATACAGTAATGTTATATAAATCCTGTAATAATTGTGCACGCATGTGTTTGTCTGACAAGAGTATGTGAAAAACTGTCAAGATAAATTTTGAAGTGGATCCAGATCACTTCCTCTAAAATTACCATTTAGGGCAGAGGAGGCAGAGGCAGAGTTTTTTCCCCTGAGTGTCCTCCTAGTTACAGCGTCACATGGATGGACATGACCATTAATCAACACACAATAAAATCAATTACATTTAATGATAGTTTCCAAATGTTAAAAGTCGCACGTGTAGATGATGTATGTATATGTGTGTGTGTGTTTGCATGTCATGACATGACCATCTATCATTGAAAACATCAAATTATCTCGATATAATGACACGTTTCAAGATGTTAAAAGGCACTGAGGCATAAAGATGATTGAGAAACTGTCAGAAATCCATCCTCTTTATATATTTATATATATATGTGTGTGTGGGTGTTTGGTGGTGCTGATGAGTAAACATTGAGCACACACACAAACTCTCTTTGAATCATCTGTCTTTAACACAGGCTACCATGAACTTGACTTGCTATACAGAAAGCTCTTACTTCTCTCCTCCTTCATTCACTCTTTATTTCATGCTGCCTCTTTCCTCACTCTCTCTCACACACCAGTCTCCATCAGCAGGTGTGTGTGTGTGTGTGTGTTACTGCGGCATACGCGAGTGGAGGTGGAGGCGGACCTGTAGGTGAGACTCTGTAGGTAGTGTGGCCACCTCCAAGCTGAATGTGTTTTTCACTCTAACTGGAAATTATCCATCTCACACCCACACAACCAGCCACCCACACACACACACTGGCATATATATATCCAGGAACACTTGTGTAAGACCTGCCATTGAATATACTCATATGATGGCATGTACATTTGCTCATACACCCACACAGATATGGACAGAATTGGATTTTTTTTTTTTAAATCTTTTATTCCTGCACAGCTTTTGCAGATATGAGCACGCGCACACACACACACACACACACACATCAGATATGTGTTCCACTGCAGACAGACATGCTCCTTCTGTATAATCTTGCCCAGTAGCACATATGAAACCCTTTAACCCACGCCTTCTCGCCATCTTTTATTCAGACAGGTCTCCTGTCTACATTCTTGAAGGATCCATCTTCAGCACTGGAGTGGCATTTAACAGAAAGTGTAGAGACAATTACATAACATCACTTTCTGTCCATTTGTCATTTCTCTCTGTCACTTTGCATTTCTTAGGCATTTCATAATGGCCAATTATAATTTATTGAATAGTCTACAGTCCGCTGTTGTTTCTACTTGTGTGATAACAAGTGAAGCTACAGCAGATTATCATTACAGCCCTCCTTTTATTGACTTTCACGCCTTCCCCTTAATGTCTACAGCCCGACTCATACACCTACATCCATATCAACAGCTAAACCCCCTCCACTCTGCCCTGGGCAGTATGGATGTTCTGAAGCCTGGATTTATAACCCTGTGAGTCTGTGTATCTCGGAACAACCCTATAAACTGAGGCTAACTTCGATATAACTCAGAACTGACCAGATGTATTGCCCAGGCTTTGCAGGGGAGGAAGGGTCAATTAAGAAGAAACCAATCAGATTTCATCAACTGCCTTTGATATCTCAAGGGAAATTAGTCTTGGCAGTGGTTGTGGCCAGTTCAGAGGCATGCATTACATTATTCCCTCAGATCCACCATCAAATTAAAAGAGGCTGCCATTGCACCACAAAGGTTCTTTTTGCTCACATTTTTTCTACTTTCCATTGCAGACCAATAGAACACAGTAATGACTCAACCTCCTTCCAGTTTCTTTGTTAATGATAGCATTGGGTATCTAGAAGGGTGTGAAAATTTCCAGTGGTGCTCAGCATACAGCAATACGCATGCCGCACATTGCTTTGTAGTTGGCAGTTGTTTGCAAGTTGACATTCCAGGCTGCAGTTGCATAGGTAACCCTCTAATGTATTTACCACCCTGTCAATCAGTGGTGTCCTTCACTCACAGTGGTAGTCGCTTCAGTCACTCGTGTCAACCTGTTGTCGCTCCAAGTTGGTGAATTTCATTGACATTCTGTGGTTTCTGGTCACTGTTTGTTTTACAAGAGGTTTATAAGAGGAGAGTCCTTGGTAACAAATATAAAGACCAAATTCAATCCAGAGACCACAGCTTTTAGTACATTAAACGGTTGGTTCAGTTAGATTACAAAAATGCATTTTTCTCACTGTTGTCTTCTGTATGTAGCCATGTAGGTTATGGCTTTATTTGCCAAACTTTGTAAAAGGCTGGGAAGAAATCTAAAAGGCACCTCCCCAGTGAGGGTACATAGAATTGAAATGTTAGATTTCAAATATTCATTTCTTTCTAGGAGTCCAAATTCCTCACTACAAAGATTTTTCTTGGGGACTATTTCTTCTAAAAGTAAATTCAAAAGTAGTTCCAATGAAAAATGAAAGCTGGTGCCAGTAATGTCATTTTTCAGTGCTGTGAGCCACACAAACAAGATTTAGTTCACCTCCATTGTGTACAGGTGGAAGTAAATATCTCAAAAGCTAGACAAATAAATCCAACACTGTCTGCATTTAGATACTAAATCAATCGTCTCTTGGAATTATGGTAATACTTGACAGTTTTTTAACCAGTGGCATGAAAGAAGACTGATGCCCTGTACTTACTAAGGCAGAAGTAAAAGCTTCAGTGAAAGTGTGTGTCCATTTATGGAGAAGTATCTGTCACCCCCTAAACGGTCACAGCAGATGGCTGCCCCTCCCTGAGCCCAGTTCTGGAAGAACTCCCTTCCTGTTAAAAGGGAGTTCTTCCTCCCTACGTGCTTGCTCATAGGGGATCATCACAGTGTGGAGGTTCTCTCTCTAATATTGTAGAGTCTTTTGGCTATGATATAAAGCACCTTGAGATGACTGTTGTTGTGAACTTGTTCTATATAAAATAAAACTGAATTGAAATGAAGAGCCTTCCAGTTTTAACGTTCTTGTCCAGTAGGGTTAAGTTACAACTGTTACAGTGTGGCTTAAGTGACCCATGAGTCCTGGTTTTAGGATTTAGTACATTTACCTGTGGTTTGTTACAACACCTTAAGAGAATCTGTAGAAAATCTTTCTGCAGAACTGTATTGCTGCTATTCATTTTCCTAAGAGGGATGCTGGACTAACTTTGTGCATTATGTGTATTGAAGATGAGCTGGCAGAAGATGGTCATCAATTTAACTTTGTATTTCAAGCGAGGTCAGTGTATTGACTTGTCACCACAGAAGGAGAGGGGGGTTGGCCGGAGCCTGCGTCCTGGCACGGAGGCGGGGGCTTGGCAGCGGAAACCATTGAATGACTGCTGTCGTGTTTGCAGGTTTTTGGCAAGCTTAAGCAGGAAGAGAAATCTGAGTGTTTATGACTGGTGTACTGGGGCGTACGATTCTGCTGAGGCAAGAACTGCTCATGCAATGTCACCCACTTCCCGCCACTGTACACAGAACGCTAACATCCGGATGACGTGTTGACAGTGTAATGTGTTATTGGATTGACCGGTCAGCTGAAAGAAGGATGTGCTGTCAGTGTCATATGTGGAGGGGAGTGGTTATAGATCCTTGCAATAATCAAACTTTAGTTGACAGTTCATCAGAAAAAAAAAAGCCTAAAAGAATATTGCCAAATCATTATAGTCATACAAAATTTTGTTGTCAAGTTGGCATGGTCAGAGCATTCAGACACATTAATACTTTAATGGATCCATCTCTTTTCTTGTTCTCACTTTTTTCTGCTCGCCTCAATCCCTCATTTCCATGATCACTTGATAAATTTCTATCCTCTTTTCTCATTTCAGGAAGTATAATATTCGTGTGGAGGACATTATGGTGCGCGACGTGCGGTACATTACACTCAACTGCTGCTACAGAGACCTGCATAACGTCCTGCTGACGGGCCAACTCAAGACTCTGGCACTGGTGGAATCAGCTGGTGAGACACTAATACAGACACACACACACACACACACACACACACACACACACACACACACATCCTGTAGAGATGAGAGTAAAGTCTGAGTAACACATTTAGAAATTTAGATTACAATGTTCATCTGAAGTGGTGACTCACTACACTTATAAACCTGTTTGTATGTGAACAATACATACACTCATTTCCAACATGACCTTGGTCTGTTACAATCACCAGGTTACACTTTGTGTAAGAAACCACATGACTGTATTTATTCGTAGACTTTCTGAAGCCTCTGTACCCCTTACATGGCTTACATAGCTTTGTTGGTATGTGGTTTGAAAATGCCATCACAAATTATATGAGGACATGTCTCTTGCAACAAATGGATACACAGCCCGCTCTGAGTAAACAAGTACTCAGTTCCAACCTCTTAAGACTGTCTGCCTTCCAGCATCCACTTTCTTTTTTGTGCCATTCTTGGTTAGCTAGCTTATTAGCATGCAGGTAAAGTTGAGGTGTTCCTGGCTGTTTGGTTTTGTGTGTGCACTGGGCAGACAGATTGGAAGGTGGGTCGGATTCAAATTTGTGAAGAGCTGGAATTGGGCCCTGGGCCTTGGTTTGACACATGTAACTTAATGTGTCAGACTTTACAGTGTTAGAATGCACTGGTTCATTTATTTATAAGTCCACAGCACAGAGGTGTAATAAAAAAAACCACAGCTGTAGTCTCTCACAAAAATGACAATATTTAACAAAATAGAATAAAATTTATTTAGCACTTTTCTTAACATGGATTGATGGATGAGCGAGACCAGTGGAGATAACAGAAGGAACTGATGTTTCTGCTCAGTGTTGAGTGTACTTAAAGACTGAGCTGAAAACAAACTTACACACAGCTCCCACTCCCACTCCCACTGATGTCTGTGCTTGTTACCAAACAGTGTGCACACTGTGTAAGTTGGCTTCATTTGGCAAATCAAAGTAGTCTTCCAAGAAATGGTCACATTTGGGCAAATCATTGACCTTAAACTGAAATTAAAGCTGCACTAATATCTATTTTTAGTTTCCCAGTAGCTCATATTACTATGTGTAATTGAGTGACAACAAACCCACAGAGAAATGCTGTTTAACCCAACACTGTTTTAATTAGTTGTATTAATTTCACAATCTTTTAGCTCATTATATTTGTTGTCTTTCCCACAATTCCATTCTCCTCTGCCTTGTTTCCAGTTGCAGCAGGTTGCTGTTGTCACCAAAATGGTTCTAAAATACCCACTGCATGGCACAGAACTGTAGCTTATAGAACTACATACTTCTCCCAGGAACTGGAGACATAGGCAGCATATAAAAGATGAACATAGCTTCTGAAAACTGAAGGCAACGTAGAAGTTCCTTAAACATATATTATTTTTACCAGCAGGGGGCACCTTCTCTAGTTCCAAAAAGAAGTAGGACTGTATTGAGGTCTATAAGAAATTGACCCTACTGCTCACTAAATCTATGACCTCCTTAATAGCTATTTTCAAGTCTTACTGAAAACAAAATGGTGTTCATTTTGAAAATTCTGCTCCCCATTTAGCATAAAATTCACAATAAATCAGTGTAAGCTTTAGGGTGTGGCTACTGTGTGATTAACTATTTGCTACTGTGCAGGTGTCTCACTCAGTGAGAACTGCCATGTGTGGGTCCCTAATATTTAAAAGGGAAAAACAAATCAGTATAAACTCTTGATGTTGTTTTCAATAACTGAAGACGCTAGTTTAAGAGTACTAAGCATGAATTCAAATAAAATTAAATAACAAAATTACAATTTTTATATTAAGGTGTTTTCTTTTATAATCTATTCATTTTCTCAGATGAATATATTATACATTGTTTTGCAAGTTTTGTGTGTATCCGTAATTTTCCCTTTCCACTCAGTCATGACAATATAGTATTTCTGCAACAAAATAGTTCACCGTCCCTTTAAGTGACTTCACTTTTTTTTTTTTTTTTATTTGACTGCATGCTAAGTGAGGTGTTGGCTTTAACCACTAAGAGTATAATATACAATATGCAATATGACATATTTTTATTCATTCAAATTTTCAATTTCTGGGATAAATAAAGCATTATCTTATCTCCTATCTTGTCTTATATTACCATTTCACAGGCTTTTGTCCCATAATGGGGTGGAACAAACCAACTCTGATGCTTGAATATAATATTTTTTAACAAATGAAATGAAATTGGTGCCTGAACTTACAAATTATATTTTATTTGGGGTTCTTTATTTGTTCAAAAATCTTCAAATTTCAATGGGGCAATCTGAATAGTTCCCATGCAGAAAGACCTATTTCCTGCTAATTTATAACCATATAAATTTATCATAGTGAAGTTTCCAGCAGATATTTAAAGTGAATAACAACAGTTGATTGTCAGCTTTTGTGTCCCTAAAACTGTGCCTTTAATGTGTTACAACACAGAGGAAAAAAAAAAGAAAAGTGTAATGTTCTAAGCACCCACCAGTGTGAAAATGATATTAAAAAACAACAGTTGTTACAGTAGTAAATCCTGTGTGAGAACAGTGTGCTAATCGCCGTGTCTGATGTGCTATTCATGTCATTGTTCGATGATGATGGTCTAAGCGTACTAAAAACAAATTCCAGGGCCCTTGGTGATGTGCTCATTAGTTTAATTGATTGATTGACAAACCTGCCTGGGTACAGCTTGCTGATGGCCCTGGCCGCCTCACTGAAGTGCAAATTTGGTATTCCGAGCACTGTTTCAATTATGAAATCGTGCAGGAACAATTAGCTGCGGCATTTAAGCAAATACATAATCAGCACGTACTGTCACAAAGGCAATTACTTAAAGCAAGCTGCCACCCACACGCACACACACTACTTAATGCACATTCACTGCATTTTTGCTCTTGTTATGTAACTCAGCTGAGCTCTCTGCAGTGCTGCAACATGTGTTTGGAATCTCCTGCATTTAGCTCACCCCTAGTTCCTAAAACAAGTTCACACTCTGTTTTCTTTTGTCACCTCCAAAAAACTGGCCCTCCACCCCTTTTTATCGTCTTACCTTTCCCTCCTTTCCTGTGTCTCCTCTCCCAGAATCAATGATCCTGTTGGGCTCCATTGAGCGTGCCCAGCTCCAGTCGCTGCTCTCACAGCAGCTTGGCCGCGCCAGGCGGCTGCAGTACATCAGGGAACGAGCCGCCGAGGAGAAGAAACGTCTGTCCGTTGTGTCAAACCCAGCCAGCGATGACAACAGCAGCCAAAGGACCAGCCAGGAGGTCCGCTTCCAGGTGAGAGGCCACGGGGTGACAGATGTGTAGCTACGTTTTGGGAACACATTTGTGAAAGAATCTCATTGAGTTTTAACCTAAGCAACAAATTCAGCATTTTCTTTTCACCTGGACTTTTAGGTTTTTACAGAGGTTATTGATCTTTGACGAAAGACAGAAGAGGAGAGTGAAGACAAACTTGAAGCGTCTGCTTCCTTCCTGGGTTCAGGATACAAAGACGATCTCTATTTTTAGGATTAGACTCGAAACTTTCCTCTTTGATAAAGCTTATAGTTAGGCCTGGATCAGGTGATCCTGAACCATCCCTTAGTTATGCTGCTATAGGCTCACGCTGCTGGGAGATATCCCATGATGCACTGAGCACTCCTCTCGTTAACTCTGCTGCATGTCACTTCACAACTTTGTATCGTCTCTCTCCTGTAGTTTGTACATGTTGCTCTCTGTCAGGTGTCTGAGCAGGTGTTTCATTTTTTTTATTGTTTATTTTTCTCACTGCTCACTATTTCTCTCTTCCTTCACCTCAGCCGGTCAAGGCTGCCCTCCCTGAGCCTTGGGGTTTCTTCCTGTTAAAGGGGAGTTATTTTCTCCCCTCCGCTGCCAAGTGCTTGCTCAAAGGAATCGTTGGGTTTCTCTCAGTGTGGCAAGGTCTTGAATTGAATGTGTGAAGTAATTAGAGGTTGTTTTTTTTTTTTTCAGAAATAAGAAATAGAAATGGGCAGCCAGGTTAAAGATAGATGTCCACGTTGGTTGCAGGTACTGCGCTTCAGTGGTTAAACTTTAGATTTATCTGTTTTTCCCCCATCTTTCATCATTTTGCAGTGAGTGGCTGAGCAGAACGCCCTCAGGCATGGATGTGAAAGTGGGAGCAAGGAGTGTGTTTTGTACACAATGCTCGTTTCTCTCTCCTCTTTTCTTTTCTTTTCTTTGACTTTATGCCTTTTTACCACTCTTTGTTACTGCCTGCAGTTGTTGTAAAAACAAATGGCGATTGGTGTTGGGTTAATTGGTGATTCTGAATTGGCCGTAGGTGTGAAAGAGTCTGTGTCAGTCATGCAAAGCTACTGTAGTAGAGTCCAAGACTAAAGAAATGAAGCTGGAAATGAGCGTAATGGGTCTCCTTTAAAGAAATGACTGAAGACGGTGTAGAAAAATGCATCCTACCTGGGAGAATGAACACAAACCTGCACCTAACACAATATTACTGTAAAATATTAAATTAAAAGCTAATGTAAGCCCAGCAAGTCAGAGTAAATCAAAGTATGTACAAATGGATAACTTCACATAGTCATAGTTGGATTTGTTTTCCAGCTAGCTTCACACAAGCATTTGATCTGTAGTAATAGGAAAAACCACAATTTTTCCTATTGTAAAAATCTATTAACATAACCAAACAAAAATATTTCTAGGTCATGGAAATGGCAGCAGGGGAAGTCACTGAAATAATGAAATTTTACATCAAGGCCTACACAAGAATTCTTCTTTTAGCTCTCAACTGCTTGTATTCTTCTCTCTCTCTCCATTGTGATTTGCTTCCAATGCATCAACCCGCAGAAGTGCATCAGTTTGTGTGAGTGTACGAAAAAGAGAAAGAACTGTTGGAACTGATCTCTTAGGCAGGATTGGACCTTTTGAATGCTGTTTTCTATCTTTGTGTGCATATGTGTGTGCAGATCTCTACTGAGGAGTCATCCTTCATTCCCACTCGTCCAGTACCTCAGAAGCCCCTCAAACCTGCTCTGAAAAGACCCTCCGGGGCGGAGCGACCAACCGAGCTTCCCACCAGTAAGAACTACACTTACCTACGCAAATGCAATCAAAAGGAAAAGGGAATAGGAAATTTAATAGATCTGGAAGAAGTGTTGGTAATGGCCTCTTTGTCTCTAAACTCACAAAATGCTAAAAACGCCCCTCAGTTTCTCGCTCTGTTCCTTACATGATGAAAAAGCTCCTGCAGCTGTCTTAATTTTTAACTGTTTGTCTGCTCCTCCACTAGGTGTCAACACAGTATACCCATTTTTCTATCTCACAATTTCAAATGGGCTTTTGCTTTGTAGCCATTGTTAAATTAAAAAAACTGTATAAAAATTATAAAAACCAGAATGCACGATTCTGTATGGTATCTTAACTGACTGTACAAGGTTTAGAACATCAAGAGTCGATAGCCATGGGAGGAGCTTTTGTACCTCTTTGTCCACCAATGCTGCACCTGTGCTGATGCTGAGCTCATTTTGCCTTGATTCCTTTTGTGAACTAGCCTGCATTTCAGCCTAGTCTAGAACTGAACATTATATATCTTTGGAGAACCAAATGGCAGCCTTCAGTACTGAAAACAGAAGCCAACACAAAAACTGCAGTTTCTCAAATAGCCACTTGGGGCTGGCTCCAAAACTGAGTCAATCCTGAGACTCTCTTGGTAAAGTTTGTTTACAGCCAGGTACGAAAAACACTTTTGGTCTTGGTAGCTGATTTTCTCTGTCTATAAAAAGAGTACAGGGAGTGATTCTTGTTATAAAATTCATCCATTTAGATTTTGTTAAGGTGTTAAGTTAGCTGGCAGATGTCCGCTAGGCCTCACACCCACTAATTTGAGGACTGAACTGGAACTCTCGACCGGGTTGGTGGCTTTTGGTGCATTTTTAGCACTAATTAGCGGGTATGTGTGTCTTGGTATTTCACTCATACAGTTTATGGATGCAGCTAACCAAGTGTGCTAGTGTTAGCTGATGACTTAGCACCCCACCCTCTTATCCAGATATGGTCACTTTTGGCTCCAAAAACCTAATGTGATGGCAGCCAAAATGCTAATATTAAGGCTTTAAAATGTGGAGTCCAAAACCAGTGGGTAACATAAGGGTGGCTATGTCTATCTTTAATATAGTCTGCAGTCATAAAAACGAAAGTTTTTACTGCACTCTATACAGTCCTCTGAAAAACTAAGTAAGCCTCGTGATTCAATAGCTTGTAGAACCACCTTTAGCAGTAATAACTTGAAGTAATCGTTTTCTGTAAGACTTTATCAGGCTCTCACATCGCTGTGGAGGAATTTTGGCCCACTCTTCTTTACAACGTTGCTTCAGTTCATAGAGGTTTGTAGACATTCATTTATGCACAGCTCTTTTAAGGTCCCAGCATAGCATTTCAGTCAGGTTGAGGTCTGGACTTTGACTGGGCCATTGCAACACTTTGACTCATTTCTTTTTTCAGCCATTCTGTTGTAGATTTGCTGCTGTGCTTGGGATCATTGTCCTGTTGCATGACCCAGTTTCAACCAACCTTAAGCTGTCGGACAGATGACTTCACATTTGACTCTAGAATATTTTGGTATACAGAGGAGTTCATGGTTGACTCGGTGACCGCAAGGTACCCAGGTACTGTGGCTACAAAACAAGCCCAAATCTTCACCACTCCAACACCGTGCTTGACATTTGGCATGAGGTGTTTGTGCTGATATGCTGTGTTTGGTTTTTTCCAAATGTGGTGCTGTGCATTATGGTCAAACATCTCTACTTTGGTCTCGTCTGTCCAAAGGACATTATTCCAGAAGTCTTGTGGTTTGTTCAGATACAACGCTGCAAACCTAAGCCGTGTTGCTGTGTTTTTTTAGAGGTAAGAGGCTTTGTCCTGGAAACCCTTCCAAAAAAGCCATACTTGTTCAGTCTTTTTCTAATTGTGCTGTCATGAACTTTAACATTTAACATGCTAACTGAGGCCTGTAAACTCTGAGATGTAGCTCTTGAGTTTTTTTGCAGTTTCTCTGAGCATTGCACGGTCTGACCTTGGGGTGAATTTGCTGGGAAGATTGTGGCATTGTGTTAACACACACCTGAATGCTCCAGACCAGCAAACTGCCAAAACAACTTCTTTTATAGAGGTGGTCACACTTGCTTATGATCAGTTAATCAAGTGCATTTGATTAGCAGCACCTGGCTGCTGCTTACCTTCTTAATTCCTATGGAAGCATAAGGGTGGACTTACTGCTTAAATTTTCTTTTTCACAGGAGTATATGTACATAGCAGAAGTGGGGGTCATTTCAGGGCAAAGGAAATGATGGATGGAAATGATGTTGGCTGTATTTGTGAATCACTTGTGGTGGCCCCTCCCATAGGCATGGACTGCAATGGTTCCAACTAGAGAAGCAGAAATTTAGTGGTGGTGGGTCAGTGCCAGCTTTTTAACAGGGAAATCAGTCATGTTCAGCTGAAATGTGTAGAACCAGTTCTACATTTAGCACTAGCACTTTGTCAGTGGAAAAAAGCAAAACATGTTCATACTAACAATGCTAACATGTTAATGTCAGCATGTTTATGATCTCAGCATACATCGACTAGTAATGTCAGAAATCATTCATATTAGAAAAAAGAATATATATGATTGGAAGAGCTGAAGTTTAACAGTGTAATGAAGAGAAGTACAGAAGAAAAGAGACATCAGGAATCAAGGAGTCAGACGTTCAGTACAGCTCTGTGTGTTGTTTCGCTGTTTTCTTTCAGACAGAGTTTTATTTAAGTCTGAGAGTGTGCTGACTTCTCTGTATTTGAGTTTTCTTTTTGTGACGCCGATGGAGTGTTGTCCTGTGTTGTTGGCAGAGTGAACACAGTCACTTTTGTCTAGTTTCTTACTTCCACCTATTTCAATTGCCATGCTCAGTCTGTTTTTATTTTTTTTGTGTGTTGTTTTCTATATTTAAGGTCTCTCTAATGCTCAAATAATCTAACTCCGTGTTGTCTGTTTAGTTCTCAGTTGCTATGTTTTGTCATAGTGGATTTTACAGTAGGTTTTCTTTGACTGTTGTTTGGTTGGTCTAGATTGTGTGTAATTGTGCTGAAGCTGTGTACTCTTGTTCAAACTGTAACCTGGGGTTTCCTATAACCTGAACCTTGTAAAGGCTTTTCTAGATTATTTTTGTGTCTCAACTTTATTTTACAAACCAGGACATTTAAAATAACCGCATTAAAAAGGAAGAATCTGTTTCATTATATATTTTTGCATGCTAATCCGTAGTAGAGAGTGTAAGTGTTTGTGGGTATTAGTTTTGTGATTGGTTAATCTGCCGCATGCTTAATGTAAAAAAAGCTATCTATCAGTTTGCCTAAAGGGAAATTGCATGTTTTGTCTGAAAAATGGCAAAAAAGGATCATCATTACTGAGAAGCTGAAATAACAGCTTTTATTTGGAAAAATTTAAAATAAATAAATAAATATCAGATCTTTTATCAAAAAGCCGATGATGAATGTAAAAGAAAAATCACTGAGGTTGGAACTGCAGGACCACTATAGCCAAAAGAAAGTCGGGGTGGAGAGAGCGACAGCAAGACCCCAGCACAGAACAGACCAGGAGTCAGTGACAACAGATATGACACTGATTAAGTCAGACACAACAGACACAAGGTGGAGCATGGGTGGAGAAGGGTTGCAAAGCAGCTTGCAGAGGCAGTTTGAATAGCACACCCTTTTTGATATTTACTAATTGGATGTGTAGAAGGGTATCACCTTAGGCTGTATGTGTGATTATATGCCAACAGTAATCTCGGGGCACACACGCCCGCCACTCTTCCAGTCCATTGAACACTTAAAATACAGGATTACAAACTGGACAAACGGTGTAGGAGCAAATTGAAAATGCACATGAAGACAGCTGGATTTCAACACACCTATTTTCTTTCACATGTTGGAATGCTGCTTAGATGGGCGAGGCACGATGAGGTCTACAGACAGAAGACACATAACTAAAGACCACCTAACACTGGTTTCTTTGTCTCTGTTGCAGGCCCACAAGATAATTCTGGTATTGCATTGAAGAACCTTTTCTGCTCCAGTCCAGACGTCGATGCCCTGGAGGTGAGAGAGTCATGTCCTCGAATACACCCAATAACAACAACGCCACCATCTCTCACACACACACACACACACACACACACACACAGTGGCTCACATCCTGTCGTTCACACATTCTGTACACCCACACAGTCCTATGCTATCTCTCACATACAGTCCTTCACGCTCTACAGTACAGTACCTCCCACACACAAACACACACACACAGTATCTCAGGCAGCTTCAATATAAAATCTCTTTTAGTTTGTCTCAGCCTTGCATCCTGCAAAACTTTAAAGAAAATCTCCTCACTCCTGCATCGCCCTGCTAATGGCTTGTTTCATTGAAATAACTTTTCAATTTATTTTTTTCCTCAGCATTGCAGGGAAGTTTTGTCATGTCTAAATGGCATTGCAGGGAAGTTTTTTTTTTGTTGCCAAGTCAGACTGATATTGAGGTTGTTGTTAACATTGTATGCTTGTCTCTGGCCGCCCCGGAAGAAAAACAACAACGTGGAGAGCCTAACATCTCCTGAAATCAGGAGGCCGTCCAAACGAGTCCGGATATCTGTCGTGGTAAGAGCCACCGATCTGGGCTGCCCAAATGCCTGGAATCTGCCTGTCAACAGGTTCATCAGTCAATCAACTGATTGTCACCCAACCATTCCATTCCAGGGCTAATCCCACATGCCGATGGACTGTGATCTGGGCAAGGCTCTGCCAAAGCCCATCTGTGCCATCGTGCCAAAAAGTGCAGAACACCCTCTTTCTTGTCCAACCTGTAACCCCATCTGACCTGTCACTGCCTCTAGTTGCTGATATTATTATTGGCAAAGGTTGCCATCCATTCACCTTAACCAGTTTCCATTGGTCCGATGGTGAGTTAAGGTTATGTAGAACACTTGACCACTGAAATCCACTACTGCCAAGTGCTAATACCAATGATGCCACATCAAATCAAAAATAAAAAGCGCATCGTTGGGACCTCAAAGCCATTATGAGCAGAAAAACTTTTTTGGACAATGTGGTATGCACAGCACTACCAAGCTTGTACCAGTTTTCAAAAGAAACATTCAAATGTTCTGCAAAAATCTGAAACATACCAAAAAAACTAAATAAGTAACCATGATTCTACTATACCTAAAATGTACCTAAGATGCTCAAATTTTGCATTACAGTTCATTTTAATTTTTATCAACAACTAATGACTAAAATCCTGAGATACTATACATCGTATGAAGCCTTTTACTTGTAGTAAAGTTGAACTGAAATAGAACAGGGAAATTCAATAGTGATAAAACCTTGACCAACCCTAATGTGAAATTACAACAGAATTTCAGCCTGGAAAAAAACAACTTAACTGAACTAAACTTGAAGTAAATATTAAATAAAAATTAAAATACATTCATAAATTCATATTTTCTGTCATGAATTTGTTGCTATAATGGTGGATGTTCATATTACATATGGCCAAAGTTTCAGATAATGAGGTCAGCATATGTTCAAGTAATCCCTGTGAGCCAAAAGCTCAGGCTTCACATTCTCCAAACACTCAGATTCAGATCGTTTTTTTCTACTTTTGGCTCTGTATGATGTCAGTGAGAGGGCGCAGAAGCCCCACTGACCTGACATTTAAACATTTTCTTTACAAGGGTCAGTCAATCAGAAAACGTTTGCTGAAAGGAAAGGGCAATAAAGTTAAAACAACTTGTTTTAGAGAGTGGATGAACTGAGGTGCTACACCAAGGCCCAGTATGAGATAAATAAGGATTATTTTGAACTGTGAATCGTGCAGTGTTACTTTACTAGAGTCCAAAATGAAAAATATGGAGCTGGAAATGAGCATATTTGGTCCACGTTAATGAAAAACTGCAATACAATTATTTATTTGGCAAAGTTTGTTTCACATTGCGGGTCCAAATTCTTTTACACTGTGATATTATGGTCCAACTATCATACTATCATATTACTATTAAGATGTGGTGGAGTTGTGGTCAAGTATTCTACAAGGACGATGCTGTTCAATCACGCATGCTGTGCTGTCCATCATCAGCTGTGTCACCCGAGGCGTCCAATCAGTGACCGCCTCCCAGAGCGGGCCCTGCCCTGTTCCTGGCGTGACCCAAAATCTCATGTTGTCTTTTGTAACCAATTTAAAAAGCTTTGGTACACCATGTCTTAAGTGTTCGGCGGAGGGAGGGGGAGGGAAAAGCCGTGTTGTGGCAAACTCCTCTGTGCATGCAGCGTTAAATATCAGGGTAGGAGCATCATATCTCTTCATTAGCATCAGGCAGGTATTTGAACGACAGCGTTCCAGCACGAGCTGCGATGAAATGATGATGCACGAGAAGTCCTGGGAAGGATCGGAGAATATCACTGCAAACTGGGATGTGCAGCCAGCCGTCCAATTACTGTAGCAGCGATGCATGTCAGTCAATGAAGCGAGCGTCTGATTATGAATTGAGAAAAATGATTCCACGATGTGAGATCAGCCAGCGTTGCATGACAAATGATCAGACATCAGCAGACACCATCAATTTCTGAAAATCAAATACTGTTAAGGTCAATTAATCACGTATTCTGACAGAATACGTTCACATTTGTTCATTAATTAGCATCGATGATTTATTCATAATCTAGCCTTTGTCACATCAAGCTGTCACATTGTTTTTCACTCATCACGTATAATGTCATTTCATTCACTAGGAGCCACCACCCGGCCTAAAGAGTTTCTCTGGGGTGAGCATGTGTTCCATATTGCTTTGAAACATTTTTGATTTTATTTCTGTTTCAGTCCAGTATTCAAAAGCAAGGGCAGGTTTATTTTTTTTAAACCCTTTGATTTAAAACATTTCATTATCATCACAACACGAACATGCAAAACAAACACACTGCAAACAAAGCAGTTAGTAAGAAAAAGACCTATTGTTATCATTCAGCAGGCAAACTGGAGTCCTGGAGACAGTAGTTTGTCTGGTTTTCCTACCATTATAAGACTTTGGTACAGCACCTAAATGTGTTTTTTCATAACACCGGAGCCAAATGAATAATAAAAGCAGCGACGCTGAATGTTCGCTACAGTTCTGGTGCATCGAGCTGTAGCCTCTCTTCTGTCTGGCACACAGCAGAAAGCAAAGAGGCAGAACCACAGTGAAAACGATAAATCGGGGGAAGTGACAGGTGACAATTTACAGGAGCTGACAGCAACTAGAGTCATGACATTTAAGTCATATGGTCATTGCAAGAGTCACATTTTCCACATATATATGATTTCCTTCACATTCAGTTTCAACACACTGTACATTGCAAAGTGGACCCTGGTGTCAAACAGATTATCGACCAAAGAGCCCGAACTCAAATTCTACAATAGACAGGGACCAAAAACTTTCTGATTTAAGTCTTCCCAGCCAGCAAAGAAAATGTTGTAAAGATTTTGAAAGACTTTTCCAGGCATTTAAACAACACCGAGTTTTTGTTAAATTGATAGCCATCCTCTCAGCTTATTCAAAAGTCATCTATAAAAAGATCTAAATTTGGTTTAAAAGTGAAAGGACACTTTTCCTCTTAAGACCTCGGCATATTCGTCAGTCGACCAGCTTATTCAAACCCAGACGGCAGTGCTAACCACTGCAACATCGTGCTGCACTAGCATGTGTGAACAAACAGTTTTGACTCCCCAGACACTCGAAATAAGCTCATCATGCAACACCCAATCAGACATAACACCATGAGACACATCATTTACATGTAGAAATACATAAATGGCATAAACATCCGTCCATCCATTTCCTTACCCACTCATTCAGTTCAGGGGCACAGGGGAGCTGGAACATATCCCAGCTATCATGGGTCAAGAGGCGGCGTACACCCTGGACAGGTCACCCGTCAATCACTGGATTAACACTGAGAGACAGAAAACCATCCACGCCTGGCATAAACATGCTTTTGATATTTCAAATGACAAAAATTGCCCTCCTGTATTGTTAGTCTGTGTACCTGGAGTGAATGATGTGTTCAAAACGGTGGCTAGGTGTGATCCAGACGTCTACTAAACTTACATTTTTGAACCAAATCTAACTCTGTTTTGGCCTTGATGGCTTTTAGACCTTAACAGAAATTTGCTCAGTGGGTAACTGTGAATTGGTGAATGGACGAAATTAGGTTGAAGTGAAGTCTTTGTAATGGCATGAAAAGACGGAGTTTCACTTTTCACTTTTCAGCCAAACTGAGACTTAAAGGGAAGTCTTTTTAAAGGCTGATGACTGGTCAAACAGATTTAGCCCAGAAAATATCTGTGGAGATCTGATGCTTGAGGGGTCTAGTGTGGTTTAGGCAGCAAAACATGTTATTTCGTGGTTAACAACACTGACCATGTTTTATAAGGCAGACTTCTCCTTTGGCTCCACTTGGCTACGGTCACATGCCGTTGCGTTTCAGACATTAAGGGGCTTTTATTGAAGTATAGTGGACAACCCTGGATGTTTAATAATGACCCTAAAGGGGTACCAGACCACTCAGAAGTAACAGAGGCCAACCAAGCATCTGTATGTGATGAGTTGGAGTAAGACTGTCCTGTGCTTCTGATTCTCAGTCATTATTGTGTTAGTGTGACTCTATTAGCACTATTAATGATTTAGACTTGAGGCACTAAAAGGGCTACATTAGTTTCACATGTCTGTGACAATTATTGAAGTGTGTACACATTTTCAATCATTGAAAAGCACAGAATAGTGTCACATCATTTTTCATCCATCGCTTCAGGGTCTGTGTGCATACCCATGGTGTACAGCTGATGAATTACACTGAGAACTGTTTTGTTGATAAGTAAGGAAACCCACTGGCAGGATTGTGCTTTTAAATTATGCACTGTTCCCATCAAATTCATCCAATGGCTCTCGAAGGGCTTTTCTCCCCAGCACCACATCCAGGGTGATGTTTTATTATTTTTTTAATATATAGCTCTGTTATGAAATGTCTTCTCTTGGCTATGAAGTACCACAAAGGTGGTCCCAAAATGCAATACTTTGGTTCCTTAACATATTCATGCTATGCAGTAACACAGCAGAAGACAGACTTGCCTTGAGGAACTTAACAAAAACTACAAAATTAGTAACAGAGGAGGCATGCTGGGAGTGTTTTTTCATTTGATGGCGTAAAATTTGAACCCTAAGGCATGTATTTTTCACCATGACACCACAATGCTTGTGTGGAGCTGCAT
>VUQI01055551.1:10744-32490 GCA_015106735.1 Paratilapia polleni | reverse complement strand
ATAAGAGGGGCAAAAAAAAAAAAATAAAAAAAAAAAAAAAAAAAAAAAGGAAACACGAGAAGTGCAAACTGTGATGAAATGTCATCCCTCGCGGCAAAAAGTTCACAAACAGCATAAGATAAAATGGCAATAGGCTCGCTTCTATTCTGGGAAGACACCTGTAGGTACAGCAGCCATTCACTGGGTAGAACTGAGCACCTATTATATAGATTCATGTATCAAAGAGTGGGTAGCATGGATAGAGGCTTCAACTTTATATTTTTCACTTTATGATTTGTGCAAGTTCAAAAATGCCACACATGTAACATGAAGGTCACAAAGTCACCCATTTTAAAAAGAAGTTGCCTTCAACTGAACTACTGCCTGATGCCTAGACCACATCAGGCATCCTTTAGGACACGTCCACTCAGAGCTGAGTGAGGCCGAATCTGACCACTGGTTCTGTAAATGTAATTTAAAGCAGAGTCTCTGGATTATGTCCTGAAGCCAGCTTTGAATCCAAACAATATGGCAAATGGTGCTTACATGATCCGTCTGAGCACTTATGAAAGCTAGCCTATAGTTCTCAGTCATGTGATCGTTTGCATGCCACTGCTGCAGGCTGATATATTTAACAGCTGCAAGGACCCTCAGACTATTTTGTCAAAGGACTCTGCTGTATGCTCTTAACTTTTAGATTTTTTTTTTTTACATGAATGATATCTTCAAAAAAATCCCTTCGTCCAGAGCCAGAGATGGTCTTGGTGACATTCACTGTGGCCCACCAGCAGGACAAGGGAAGAATGCACTACTGTAAATTTCACTCATCCACAGTTCACGTCATATACAGCTGCACAGAACAAGACCAAGGGAGCCAACACAGAGCACCCCCAGAGATCTTCCTGGCTCACAAAGTCCTTTTTGGGCGGAGCTGGGTGGGTTTTCTTTGATTGTGGTCAAAATGTCTTTTGGGGGTCACAGGAAAATTTCTGACACCAACAAATAAAGCTTGTCTCAAGAAATTTAATAGCCATCTCACTAAATGGTTAAAAAACATCAACCAGAATAAAAATGCCAATTAGCACCATAAACCAACATCCTATGAATGGACTGATTACAGGCACTAAAAGTGTTTGATGTGGGCTAATTTGGTACGATAGGCAAACATTTAGAACCCTGATCTAGGGTCACCTGGAAAGAGTCTGTGCATCAACATTTTCCTTTATCTGCATTCATTATTAATGTGGCTTCTGATCACATCAAGAAATTAAATCTTATTTATGCATTTCACTCCATAACAGTTTCAGGCAATGTGAGAGTAGAGAGCGCTGCATTTGTTGATTTTGACAAGATGTCTAGCCTTGTAGGATAAATAGCTGATAGGAAATGACTTAAGGAAGGACTTTTTTTTAAACGTAATCATTTAATCAAAAAAGTCAAATTCTTAATTTCCTGCACATCACATGAAACCACAACTACTGTAGATGTACACCACAGGTTGCATTTCTCATGCACTAGTATTGCATTTAACTGTTATTTAAATACATCAGATGCATGAACCAGCCACACTAATCCACTGTCAGAAGCAGCAGGCACAGCAGCATGGATTTTTATCAATGGCTCTGCAGCTGATGTTTCTAAAGGTGATGCATTCATCATCAACCATAGAGCTGAACCCACATTTTCACTACAGGCTGTTCTTACCTTTACTACTGCATTTTAAAAAGAGGGAAATATGCTGTTCCCTTCACAGCAATTCAATTCAATGTATTTATTTGCAGGCAATAGCTACCTGCAGCATCCTTAGATCCAACTCTTAGTTTGTTTTAATTGGACATGCTGCAGAAAATATGGTCACTCTGATGAACTGTGAGCCCACATTAGCTGGCCTAATGTAATTCAAAGCACATCTTCGTGTTGTCACTACATCAAAAAGATGACCACTGCACAGCAGTCACAAAACGACAATCCTCCTCGTGCCCACTTTTCTTGTTGCACTTGAAGTAGTACAAAGAAGGTTTCGAATTTCACACAGCATGATTTTCACTGGGCTGAAGGCTACCATCCCCCATGACTGCAAACGAAGCTGGCTGGAACAGACCCCAACCCCTGTCCTCCTCGCAGAGGCAAGTCAATGCATTCTTATAAAATGAACTGCCGGTGCCCGTGGTTGGCTTAATCATACTGTAGCAAACTGAAACTCCACAAGCGAGTAACAAATAAAACACACCACGAATCACACGTCTTTTTTTTTTTATTAATTTATTTACGTTAGATAATTTGCGGAGCATTGCAAATATTTGCTCTCTGCTTTCTCACCAGAGTGATATTCTTCAGATTGAATATGTCAAGACGCTGCAGCGAGAGCTCATGCAGATGTGGAGCTGCAATTTATCACCCAGCAGCCCCGTTACCAATTTGTCCTTTAGTCATTCACAAATAAAAAAAATACTACTGGTAGGCTACTTTGTAGGATTTTGACCACTTTGGTAGCCTAGCGCTGTTTTCATTGCCACATTTGTCAGCTGTACACTGGGTTAATGTGGGAGTCAGTGATGGCCAGGCAGTTTTGAATTACCAAGACCGTTATTAGTCAGGCAGCTCCAGTTTAAGTCTAATGTTACAACACGGTGAGTCGGTTTTAAGGCAATAAGTTGCTGCTATGATAACCTGCAATAACGTTAACGTAGCGTTACTAAAGTCACATTTTCAAGTTAAAAAAATCAGACTGCAGTGCACAATTTAAAAAATATTTACCTGATACGTTTGTTTAACAAAATCCTCTTATTTTCTCTCCATCCTTACTGAGCAGCAGAGTGTGCCACCGTGTCCAAGAATTTAAATCCCCGGGTCGGATCCATGGTCGTACTGTCTCTGATATCAAATGTACTCCTGCTGGAAGAGGCGGCGGCGGAGAGGAATCCAGCCACTTTTTTTTCCAAAGGGATTCTCTGCGAAGATGTTGGTAAAATTGGCATTAAAGCTGACCCGGTTAAGGTTACAACAGGTTTCGTATCATAAAACCTCTCTGAGTTTTACCCATGTGCGACATATGTTTTATCTCAAAAGTAACTAGTGTGAAATTAGGTTTATCCAGAAGAAAATGTCCCCATTGAAATCAGTAATAATGGTACGTACCACTCTATTGTTGGGGCGCGAGAAAACGTCCCATGCTGCTGATGTGTACTCGTGGGAGGCTCGTGCGCGTTCGCAGTATTGGCTCGTTATCTCAAACCGTCATGTTGTGCTGTCCAATCGATTTCAGGGAGGGACGTCGATTTTGATTATTTCAACAATTACTGTACATTAAAAAAAACATTAAAAAATCACAACGACGATTTAAACATCATGTTGCCAGTTTATTTTGAATAATGGAATGCTGTCGTTTTATTTTCTCTTCACATTTGACAAGCTGGGACCACATTTTTTGGCAGTTTTGCTTAAAATTATTAAATCAAAATCGATTAGCAAAGTAACTGAATGTGCTATGATCTTTTGTAGCTCAACCTAAATGAATAATCTAGCCAAATGAAGTATCTGATTTATGGATATCTTTAAAATATCTGAATAAATGTATTTAATAATCCCTGTAATATCCGAAGTTTGTAATGTGCAATGCTATAAATTATTAATAATAATTCTCTATAAATTATAAATTATTTTTTCTTTCTTTCGTTAACGGAAGTACCGCCCTTCTGCTTCCGCCGTGTTCACAACATCCAAGATGTCTGCCGCCATAGCTTCCCTCGTTTCGTACGGGAGCGATTCCGATTCAGAAAATGAGTCTGACTGTAATACGAGTGCTGAGAAAGTGAACCCAGTGGATCCGGACGCTACGGCTCACCTTAAACCACTGCAGTCTGGAATCACAATGTCTCTGTCTGTTCTAAATTCTGCCCCCGAGGTCGCTGTTAAGGTAAGCTAAGCTAATTAAGCTAGCTAGCTATCCTTAACGAGACACTATAGTTAGACTATTGTGAGTACTCATAGATTACTTTTTTATTATCTATATAATAATAACGGTTATTCCAATTCTAGTTTGAGCGGAAAATTAAAATTAAAATGAATTTATTGTCTAAATCACCCAGTAGTTGTTAATCCTGAGCAATGGTGGTACTTAGCGGGAAAGATTCCGCTAACGTAAAGTCAAGTGCGTTGTATCTCAGCGTTACTTTACTGTAGATAGGTGAATAACTCCTGAGCCAATTCTTGGAAAATAAAAGCCTAAATGATCTATATAGCCTAAGCTATAAGTACAGTTATCCCGTTCCAGGGGCAGCCCTTGTAAGCTTGCATTGAACAAACAAAACACGAGGATTACGAACGTAGGGCTTGCGTTACTTGTCAAACCGTGAGAGAAATCGGCCTTTTGCTCATTGCTTATATCCCGATGTTAGGAGGCTGTTGAGACTGGCACGCACCTGGACCCTGCTTTGAAAGAAGTCACTTATAACCCAACATATGAAACCATGTTTGCACCAGAGGTAAGTCTGAAAATTTGTGGATATATAACTTTGAGCTGGGTCACACATATAGTTTAACAGATATGGGCTAATAGTGACATTTGCTTATTTTTTTTAATGATAAAGGTCATATAAATGAGCAACACCAGAATATTTAAACAAAGACATTATATGAACTAATGTAATAATCTTCTGTGGGAAAATCAAATTCACCCTTCGCCCTGGAAGCTATTAATGCCCTCTTTAACAGAAATAACTTAAGTAATTGTCCACCAGTAACACATCAGCTTGATGCAATGTTTGACTGCTTTTCTATGCAAAATCACTTAATTTGCAAGATGCTGATATGTTTGAGGATTTTCTTGCATGTGCTGCCCATTTCAAATTCCCCTGCAACATTTCAGTTGCACTGAAATCAGAGCCAATGATCTATTTCCTAGTGTACTTAGCACTTTTAGATATGCAGAATTCATAGTTGAATCAGTGATTGAAAGCTGCCCAGTTTCCAAGGTTGGCAAAGCAACCCAAACCATAACATTTACGCCGCCATGCTTCACAGGTGGTATGAGGTTCTTCTCATTCTTTGTTATGGGCCAGGCGTGTACTGCGACTATGGCCAGACAACTCTGTCCTTGGATTGTATGCATAAAGCACAGAAAAGGCCTGGTCTTGTTTTTGTATATTCATTGGCAAACTGTAGTTTTTCAGTGACTGGCAGGCAAGCCTCCAATGCAGGTCAAATTGCATGCAATCTTTCTGTAGTTATAGGTGCATGCACTTTAATAGCATATTAAACACTTTACAGTGTTTGATACGTGTTTACGTGTTTAATCACTTTACAGCGATTAAATAATAAGATAATATGATAATGTGATTTGTGATTACATTCAAGTAAAAAATAAAAAACAGGAACCTTGAGTTAAAACATAGAAATAAATGAGAGGAAATAAGCAAATTGCTAAAAGCATATGGTTTCTGGATAAAATCTTAAAAACACATGAGCAATTCACAGAGTAAATAAGTAAAAACAATGAATAAAAGACAGCAGACAGATATCATCCTAGGACCAACAGATGCTTGATCACTTCTGATTTTAATAACAAATACAATAATATTAAAATTACTTTACTGGTAAAGTTAGTTAAATTACTTTACTGGTAATCTGGCTAAATTGGACCAGTGCATGGAAATATTGTTCTCTCTCCTATTTTGCTAGCAGCGAACAGTCTCACCAGTCTGAACCAGCTGTAGGCAAAGAACTTCATGATTCCAGCAAAAAGAGAAGTTTTATAGTTATAGTTTTAATAGTCTTTTTTTTTTTTTTCAAAAGCTTAACAGAAAGGAGTGAGTTTAAATTTATGAGTCAGAATATGTGCTATTATTGATGTTTACTAATGTTATACTATTTATGACTATTGTATTGTATTACCACTATGTTATCAACCTGAATAGCCTATCTTATTCATTTCATTATTGATGTGAAACAGATATTTATGGCCGCTTAAGTGCTATTTGTTCCTTAGAAGAATAAAGAGCTCTATTTATTTATTGATCCTACCATCCATCAATCTGACTACTGGTCCATAGATCACAGTTGTGCTTTTTGGATCTAAATCAACAAGAGGGCGTGTGCAAATACAGTTGTTCTTTTTTGAGGATCCACAAAAGTTCATCTGTAGCATTGTTTTTGATTTTGAATTCTTTCCTCATAGTTTGGACCAGTGAACCCTTTTAAAACCCAGCAGATGGCTGCCCCCAGGAACATGCTATCTGGCTATGCAGAACCTGCTCACGTCAATGATTTTATGTTTGAACAGCAACGGAGAACCTTCTCCTCATATGGTAAGCCCAGTGATTTAGGTTTGGGTGATGCAGTGTATTGATGCTGTTTAAATTTTAATGACTTTAAAATTCTCTCTGCTTTGCTAAAGGTTATGCTTTAGATCCGTCTGTTGACACACACGAAGCATCCTCTAATAACTACATTGGTGCAGTGGAAGAGGCTGAGAAAAATAAAGGTAATCATTATTTATATCCAATATGTTTGTGTGTTTAAAATCTACCTAGATGTTCTAAGAACTCTTCAACTATTTAGTTTAGGGGAAGTTTGTAATTCCAATACCATATGGCTCCACTTACAGGGCTGACTGTGTTTGAGAGCGGTCATACGAAGTCACAGAAGAGGAAAAAGGTCAAAGGTGGAGATGCAGGAGAAATTGACAATTTCCTTGGACCATGGGCAAAATATGCAGATGAGAAAGATGTGGCCAAACCAACAGAGGTAATCCTGGCTGCTTCTCCACAGATTAACCAGTTTATTACTTGTTATCCTTAAAGGGAAGAAAACACAGCCTCTGTTAAAATAGTCAAAATCAATGTTGGGCAGTATGATACATTCACTGTAGGCTTAATCTGTGTTTTCAGTATGAAGATAATTCCCTCTAAAGACGCATTCTTTGTGCTCTCAGTTCTAATATGGGGCTTTATTGACTGAACATTTATCAACACACCATAAAATAACTCACTTGTAGTACTTCGTGTCCTTTTGCAAGGAATTGCAATGGAATATATCCAATTAAAAAATTAGCTATCTAGTTGTGTAGTGGATTTTTATAGATTAGACACAGAGTGGGGCAGATGCTGGTTGTGACCCCATGCCATTGCACAGACCTCTTCTCTCAGATCCCCTTTATACCAGTGCATGCATTTAAGACCCACTTGTCTTCATAATTATATAAAAGACAATACGTTTTTATTATTAATATGAAAGACAAAAACCTTTTTTTTTATTATTGTACAGGAAGAGCAGAAAGAGCTGGATGAGATCACAGCCAAGAGGCAGAAGAAGGGAAGGAATGAGGAAGACGCTCCTGCAGAAGAGAAAACTATTCTCCATGGTACTGAGGTTTTCTCTAATTTTCATTGGCTATGGCAATTAGTGACATGAAAATATAGCCTAATTATTTGTTGTTGAAATTATATTTTGTGATCACAGCATGGAAACAGCAGTTGGTAAAACTGTTTCACAAAGTCTTTTAATTTCTGCATCACTGCATGATATGACACAAAGTTTGTGTCATATCATGCAGTGTTTCTTTGTCCAGCATAGATTCAATTACTGCAGGATTCTTTTACATCACATTTATTCTGTTTTTGTTCTCTCCTGCAGTTAAAGACATGTATGATTACCAGGGCAGGTCGTACCTCCATGTCCCACAAGATGTGGGCATCAATCTGTGTTCTGCGGATGTTCCAGACAAATGTTACCTGCCTAAGAAACAGATTCATGTCTGGTCTGGACACACCAAGGTCAGTGTGAAGAAACACCGATTTCAGTTTAAACAGTTTTCCTTTTTTATGATTTTGAGAGCAGTGTAACATAGGCGTTTGTGTATACATATTGCATTATGCAGTCCTTGTAAGAATTTCTGAGAGAATCCATAAAAACCTCCTAGGTATTTCTGAATACAGTGACAACACATGCATCTACAAGTGGCTCGTCTCCGACGTATCTGAGATTATTTTGTTTGATTCAAAACTATGTCTTTATAATTCAGATATAAAGGCAAACACTGGGTTATTCCAAGAAAGATCTGATTCAAGTGTCAGATCTGCCAGTTCCCTTCAGGGAGAGAGAAATCACTCAAGTTTTAAATTGCCTCCTATCTGCTCTGTGCAGGAAGTTGTAGCCTTCAGAGTCTAATTTGAATACAAAGAAGTTTGAAAAGACAATAAGTGTGTGGAAGTGCTGACGTTGAGATAATAGTTGGAAGAGTGGCTCATTTGGTGTCACCAAAGTTTTGTGGCACTGCTGGGGAAAGTTTGGTATGTTGCAGAAAATCACGAACATTTCTATAACTGTTACAGAATCAGCATAGTCTGCACACATTCTGTCTTATATCTGTTATGGTTCATCAGATGTGTGTACTTAAAAAATCTTTGAACAGCAATAGCTTTCCTTCATTATAGCCAGCAGTTGTAGGCGTGACCATCATGCTCATGACAAAGGGATACTTGGTTAAATATCAATTTCTCATGCTGTTTATCTTCTAGGGTGTCAGTGCAATCCGATTATTTCCAAGCTCTGGTCATCTGCTGCTGTCCTGCTCCATGGACTGTAAGATCAAGGTAAATAATAATAGCAAGGTCCCTTGGAGGAAAAACAAAAGGGAATGTACACACATTTATTCAAGATGTCATTAATTTTTTTTTATGATTGTGTAATGAGGTATTTGGTTATAAAGTAGGACAATGCACTGTATTCTAAAGACTACAAAGTACAAAACAGTTTTTTTTTTCCAATTTTTGCTTCTTTTGTTGCTGTCTTGAATTTCTGTTCTTTTGTCATTGTCTTCACAGCTGTGGGAGGTGTACGGCGAGAGGAGGTGTCTTCGGACCTTTATTGGTAAGTGTGCAAGTTCTCATCCTACATCTATCGAAACTAAATGGTACTTGTTGATATGGTAAGTGTTGGTATCAGTTTATAATTTGCTGTATGAAATTGTATTGTGTAATTTAATCTCGTAAGTAAACCCTTTTATAAGCAATAATGGATCATCCGTAAAGATGCTGTCACTAAAAATATGCTTGAGGTGTGAAATGGGCTCAGTCTTTTGGGAAGTACAAAGCAGTGACAGTTGTGGGCTCAGCATTACCGGAGCACTAATGACATGTCTGCTGACCAGTAACAGTGTTAGAGTGTGGGGATTTTGGAATTTTTTTTTTTTAATATATGTGAATTTGGGGTCTGGGGGCAGGTTAGGCTAATGCATGCAGGACTCTCTTACACTCTTCCCAGAGACAGCACGCTGTCAGAATAGAGATTGTTTGCAGCTGTGGTTCTGCCTGTCAGCTCCTTCACCGAATATGCATAATTCAGCAGCTCAGAGGCCGAGGGGAATGAGGGGCAAGGGAGGACACAAGACACGAGAAGATACAGAAAGAGAGAACACAGTTTAGGAGTGAATAAACTGACATAGATTGACTAGCTTAGAAAGTAGTAAGTAGGAGAAGCAGCAGAGCCACATATGAAGTGTGTCAGAGGTATATGGCTGTGATTTGTTGTGGACAGAACCCTCAGATTAATCATGTGATGTCTGATACATCCATATTTTCTACAACAGCATAAAGAAAACATTTCTGATTATTTTGTTTGTTTATTCTTCTCTTGAGGTGTTTTATCTTGGTTTTTGTCAGATACAGATAAGAATTTCTAAAATAAAAACAAATAAAATAATACATGACAATATGAAATATGAGCCACAGTTTTTCAGTTTTTTTTAACTTGTTTTTATTTCTCTCCTACTAAATTTTTTGCACTTTTGTATATTATCTGTCATTAAACCACACACTGAACTCAGTTGTCTGTGAGGAGATGTCGCTTGTCACTATCACCAAGCAAAGCGGTGATCAGTACTTGCTTGCTTGTGTGTGCCCTGCTTTCAGTAGTTTCAATAGCAGTAGCGTGTCTGTGTGTTCTTGCATGCACACACATCATCAAGGCTTTCTGCCGCTGCGGCGTTGCCTTTGGTCTGCTAGAAGACCGGTTTGGAGAAAGCATGCAGGCAAGCGCTTAGCCACAGTGGGCTGTGTTATCGCCGTGGAAACAGTAAAGCCAGTTTTAACAAGCAAGGCATGAGGCCCACAGAGACCTCTCATCACCTACACTGTATTTTGGGGGGGGGCAGAGTTGCATAGATTGATATTAGGAGGAGAATCAGAAGGTGTTTTCTTTTTTGTTTTCCCAGGCTCATTTAAAAATTCCATTTTCCTTCGTCTCTCAGATTCCACTTCCCATTTCATCTTCCCTCTGCAGCATCCCTTATTCCCCTTAACCAAATTTCACATTTCTCAAATGATTGGGGTATCAAAGGAAGACAGCTGGGGGAGACTTGGTAACAAGACTGGGGAATGTAGGAAAATGAATTTTATACGACATGCATATCCGTCTGTAATATATGTGTTTTCTCTCTGTGTGCGTTAGGTCACAGCAAAGCTGTGCGAGACATTTGTTTCAACAACAGTGGGACCCAGTTCCTCAGCGCTGCATATGACCGCTACCTTAAGCTGTGGGACTCTGAGACAGGTAGGTGGGCCACTGACCACAGTACCCTCTTTATGTTGTGCATACAGCCACTTTTGGCTCATAAAATGACCTAATCAATAAACCTTCAAATGAATAATCATTTATACATTTAATCTATTTCAATGCCTTAATGATGGCACACTAAAGAATCAATTCAGGATTCAGTATTTTAACCGCATATATTCTGTAAGTAATAATTAGATGATATAACATCTTCTCTGCATAGCAGTTTGCTCTTTACATGAACTGTTTAGCAATATAAATTTCTGTTTTCCAAGTCCTAGAATTTTTCAATAGAGCTAAAATCAGTTAGTTAATCAACAGAGAGAATCTATTAATTAATAATTTGAATATGTTTTAAACCAAAAATACTAAACAGCTCTGTGCTCCAGATTTGGATTTGGTAGTTTATAAGTTAGATACACTTGACTTTTGGTCTGCTGGTTGGAGAAAATGAAGGATCTTAAAGAAATAATGATGGATATTAGATTGGCGACCTGTCCAGGGTGTACCCTGCCTCTGGCCCTATGACGGCTGGGATAGGCTCCAGACCAACCGCGACCTTGAATTGGATAAGTGGAAGAAAATGGATGGATGGATGATGGATATTTTTCACTATTTAGAAAAGATGATCAGTTAAGTTAAAATAATTTGCAGATTAACTGATGAAAATGGTTACACCTCTACTTGTCACATGCCCTAAAGAGTTTTGTATACTTTCCCTGAAATGGGCTTGAACATAATAGATAATTCAAGCTGAACGATGTGAAAGCAGTTTGCAGACTCTACATTGGATTGCCTGTTGTCTTACACGTTTTTAGACTGGAGGTTATGTCTGTCAATAAAACCAAACTACAGTTGATCTCCTTTATCTGTGTATGTGTGCACTGTAGCTAAAATTTGTTGTTCCCCTTTTATTCCCCTTTGCTCATCACTTTAAGTTTTACCCCTTTCAACTCAAGAGTGATGCTCCAGCAGAGGGCAGAAAAGCATTAAATCCCCCACTTGTTGATAGCAATGGAGGTTACATCATCCAAATACTTCTGTTAGGGTTGATTTGCCTAGAATTTGAATTTGTCAAAGGAAAAGCATTGCTTACTTTTTTTTCTTTTCTGTTGTTGTGTTTTACTGTTGCACAGCTTGTTTCTTCCTGTAGCTCCAGCTCCAGCTGCAGCAGTAATATAAATAGCATGCAATTTTAGTATATAAATGCCTCTTGGTATTTCAGCCATTTTAATTTCCTGTTTTCTTGGTTGTAGCAATAGTCAGAGCGTCATTCCTGTGGTGATTCACCTCTGCCGAATGAACACTAGGAAATTTTCTGCGTTACAGCTGAGTTGTCACCACCTGCAAGGGATATAGAGCATACACCATTGAAAGTTGTTGAGTGTGTCCTTAAATTTTAAACAACTTTAGTGTGCCTTTTGTGAGGAGCCACTGTGGATTATTCTGGAGCTCTGACTTTCAATTTGCTTCCCACCACAGGCCAGTGTATCTCCCGCTTCACCAACAGGAAGGTACCATACTGTGTCAAGTTCAACCCAGACGAGGACAAACAGAACCTTTTTGTGGCTGGCATGTCCGATAAGAAGATTGTTCAGGTAAAGCTGACAGTTTCTCCACTGCAAGAAAAGTCGATCACGTTGACCAAGCAGGTGCACACATGAATTTCTCTTTTTACTCCCTGTGTCCACAGGACCATGAAATACACTCCTGTCTCATCCTCCAGCGCTAGTGTGTGTAGTTGTGTGGGAGTTGCAAGAGGTTCAGTAGCTGACAGGACTAGAGCAACTCATTAATCACAGGCAGCATTAGGGTAAACAAGAGGCGAAGGAAAGAGAACAATATGTGATAAAAGTAGGAAATCCATAACTACACCATCACACTATCAGGTTTTTAGAACAAGCAACCCTGAACCTCTCAACATGCTGAGAGGACAAATTGAATGGGATATGGTTTTATTTTCCACTTTTCAGAGCCACGGAGATCTGGAAATCTCCAGAAAGACATTTTTCTTTCTGGAGATTCTCTAATAGGAAAAAAAATAGTCCTCCAATTGTCAGTCAAAATCTGGCACAGTAATCCGGGTTAATGTTAAATCATGCAGGTCTCCTTTGGGTTATGAGAACAGATGGCTGCTCACCCCAAGGGTTTTATTTTAAAAAAAAGAGCACAAATGGAATTGGGTATAAAAACCGTTTGAACAGACATGCATTCTTTTTTTGTTTGTTGCCCCAGGAGGGGTTTGTGTGTATTTGCCTTTTATATTTTAATTTGTACATGCTCTTTTCCCTCAAAATCTTAATGTTTAAGACTGAAGCCTGTTTAATTGCTAATTGCTGTGATTACATTAGGGCAGTTAAAAAGGTTCATAACATTTTTACATTTTATAGCTGCTTTCATAGGGAGTCTCCCACAGTGAGCCATATTTTCATTTTTTTGCACTGCGACTGAGACAAGCTGTATTTATTTTTGTAATCAGCCCTCCACACGAATATAGCAATGCGCAGTGAAACAAGTTTCGGAGGGATTGTGAATTCATTTTAATAATCCACTTTTTGACTTGTGAGATAAATGTGTTTACCTCCTTTCTGTCTGTTTTGCTTTCTCTGCCTTCCTTGTGTCTCTCTCTGACAGTGGGACATCAGGACAGGCGAGGTGGTTCAGGAGTATGATCGTCACCTGGGCGCTGTCAACACCATCACCTTTGTAGATGAGAACCGTCGGTTTGTCAGCACATCCGACGACAAGAGTCTTCGAGTTTGGGAGTGGTAAGCACAGAGTGCAGCCTGAACTACTTATGCCATATTTGAAACTTGAGTGTGTTGTGCTGTAGTTTTGGCTGCTGTTCTTCCAAGCAAGTCATATAATCCCTCTCCCCAATACTCAGTGTTTAATAACAGAAGACTGTAGCTGCCATGAGCTTGGAGAAATCAATCAATAATATGCTTGTAAAGCAAGGAAGAAGAGAACTAATGTGGACTATAATTATAAAACAAACAGTGAAGAGTTACAGACGGCTGTATTTAATGTAATTTTGAGCTGTCGCCTTGTTAAAATGCAGCTTGGGCACATCAAGTGCCTTTTATATTTTATCTTTCCTCTATAATAAGGAGTCCAGGAGCAGCATTTGGGATACAGATAATAGTGTTTTTTGTACTGCTTTCTGACCAAGATGTATATTTGCACTGCCCACTGCTCTTTTCTGTTAATAAGTAGCTGTTAATAAGAGGAGTAGACATCAACAAACCTCTAGACGGCCTTGTCTTGGACAAAATCCATTCAGCTATGCTGTTAATCTGCTCTGCAAAATAGCCTCTTAAGAAGAAGTTTAGCTTCTTTGCATCCCTCAGTTTGGGCTCTGTTGTAAATATGAGTATGACTAATAATCTAAACTATGTGAATGTATATGTGCTGGGAGGACTGGCAGGTTTAAATCCCACCTTTGGAAATGCTGAAACAAAACATGAACGTGCATTTTAATAACAAAATTAAAATGTCTGTATCGCAGTGCATTCTTTGTTTGTAATTGTTTGGACAATCAAGAGACCACAAGGAAGGGCTTGTACATTGGCCGGGTTGTCCTGTGGTGGTAAACAAACTCTGCTATTTGCTGTTCATAGATAATAAATATTTAAAAACCAGCAGATAAACAAAGCTTTCCATGGAATGCTAGAAGGGAAGCTTTTGTATCAAGGACAGACATTTGTGTAGTTTATTTATTTTCCCCTTGTCAAAACTTCCTCGTGAGCATGTGAGATGGGGATTAACTGCTTAAAAAACTTTTTTCACACACTTTAAGTCAGTGTGAAAGACAGAATTAAACAGACACAACAACAAGAAGCTAAAGAATTAAATCCCAAGAGTCTACTTTGTACACTCTCTTAGTAAGAGAGGCTCCCATGAGCTTTTTTTGGTGCAGCGTGGGAGTGAGCGGGCAAGTGGTATGTCGGGCCAAAAAGTGACTTGACGGTCCCTCTTTCTCCCACGGACACCACCTGGCTCCAGCTTTGGCTAATCCCCCAGTGTGAGAGCAGCTACAGCGCAGCATTAGGCTGAATTTACAAGAACAGTCTCATGTTGCCAGAATAGAAGCGGAGTCTAGCAGAGAGGGGCATGTTGAGAGCACACAGAGTAGACTGTGAGGCAGCAAATCCACAAGCCATTCACGTCACAGTGAAAACGCCTACACGCAATTTAAATTCTGTCCACGTTTTCACACATAGTTTTCCCGGGGTGACTACTTTATCTGTAGCAGAGGTTTGTCACCAGGAGAGTCTGAATGCTTTCGAGGAGGATTACAATCGATTCAAAATGTACCACACTGCACCAACAAGGGGAATTAACTCTTGATCATAAAGACATCATGTAGAGAGCGATGAAGCCCACAGGGACATTTGGGATGATGATAAATTGAAAGAGAAAGGGATAGAGGGAGATAAAAGTGGTGGAGACAGTGGAAACGCATTGTTGGAATCACTCAGGATGGACAAAGAACTGCTGCATCCTCCAAGTACTTGATTTAGTACAAGTATAACTTTATTTTTAGGTTGCACGTAAAAAAACAAAAACAAAAACAAAACTGCCTTTGAAAAGGCGATCATTTTTTCCCCCAGTAATGACACTACCAAATCAGAATATTCTTCCCCTAACTTGAAAGGAAAAAACTGAATTAAATTTTTTCAGTGCTAATTTTGTTTTGTGAAATCCTCCAAATCTTCATTAAATAAGTAAATAAATAAACACATATAATTAACTACATTATATTATAGGAGCTCAGTGATTTTTTTATGTTTCAAACACCACTCCTTCAGGCTGAAAGCAAATCTTAGTTTCAGACTCACTGAAGGTAGTGCACCTAACAACCTAAAGTTCATGAGCGAACTATATAAAAAATACAGTTTTGTTTGCATTGTTATCCTTAAATGTGATCGACATGAAACGCAGTAAACAACAAACCATGATTTTTTTTTTTTTAAATCCATGAATGCCCCTAAAATATAGGGATATATGTTATATGTTCCTCTGTTTCTATCTGATCTCTCTACTAAATTACGGGTTATTCTTTCTGGATCTTTTCTGATTTTAGTTTGGCTTGTGTGCAGATGATGGCTTGGACAGACACAGAAGCTCCTTAATCTTTGACCATGTGGCGTGCATGAATTCAAATGGCTTTAATGTCAATGAGGTTGCATTCCTCTTTTATTGCCTTCTGTCTTCAGAAATCCCTTTGTTTTTGTATCTGTGAAAACACAGCAGTCACTTGGCTCCAGCTGTTACTTGTCACAGAAAGAGACATGGATGTAGATTTAGTAAAGCAAGTTGAGTTCAGGACGTTGCTTTATTTTGCAACAAGTCCCTTAGGACTCAGCAAATTGGCATGCTGTCATCCTGACAGACACATACATGCACTGTACATTTGAATGATCTTCAGACAACTTTAGATCAAATAGCCAAGTTTCCAATTTCTCCCCAAGCAGAGAGACATAGCAGAACATAAAAGAACAGCAAGGCCGGGTGAAGGAGCAAAGGAGGGTTTAATAAATAATTGGTGGCTGGTGCACCATCAAAAGCATCTTTCACATTACATGGAGTTATTTACTTACTGTAGCAGTAATGGTGATACAGCCTGTTTTTTCACCATAGCTCTTTTTTTCTCTAGTAAATAAGCATTTTTGAGCTGGCATAAGCACCTTCAGTGTCAAATAAACAGCAGCTTTGTCTGTGTTTTCCTGTAGAGCTCTTATTGCTAAGGGGCTTCTCGGGTTGTTCTCTCATCCAGTGTTTAACCCATCTTCAAGTGTACTTACACTGTTTTGCGCCTTTTCAGGGACATCCCTGTGGACTTCAAGTACATTGCTGAGCCCAGTATGCACTCTATGCCAGCTGTGACACTCTCTCCCAATGGTGAGTAGAATAATCATGGCCAAACACTCACAAACACAGTCAAGAACAGGTGACTTGAGGGAGCATAAACCTGCATTGCCACATTGAAGTAGATTCACACCTTCTAAAATTGGCCATTGCTCAGATACGTTGGGGGGGGTATTCTCGGCACAGCAAGTTAATTGTATGTAGAGATGTCTGCCTGCCATGAGATCCACACTTTTAGACAGCAAATATAAATACATATCAGCTATATAAAGCCGGTCTATTTCCACTTCTATTTTTAGAATCTTAGATCTTCCAGTCTTCGCAAATAATCGATTAACTGCTGAACAAATAGAACTATTTGGGCACTTAAACCACTTAAAATGTATACATTTGATGACATTACATAACAAATTGTCAAAACAAATGGTATTTATTTTTAATAGGAATAGCACAAGCACACTTGCCAGACAGTATACAGTCATGTGAAAAAGGAAGTTTTAAACAAGAAAAACAGCGTGCTCAACTCCAATCCAGCTAAACTATTTAATGGGTGCTGAACCATGTAACTGTCAATCCATAAATGAGAAATTCAGCACTCATAATTACATATATCAAACTTTTAATTATATACGGCAGTAAGAAAAAGGAAAGTTGTAGTTCAGTCACACTAGAGTAAAAAGGAAGTTTTTTTAAAACCAATTACACCCCATGATTCAGTAGTTTGTACAACCACTTTTAGCAGCAATAACTTGAAGTAATCATTTTCTGTATGACTTCATCAGTCTCTCACATTGTCGTGGAGGAATTTTGGCCCTCTTTTTACAACATTGCTGCAGTTTGTTGAGTTTTGGAGGCATTCATTTATGCACAGTTCTTTTACAGTCACCACAGCATTTCAATCAGGTTGAGGTGTGGAGTTTGACTGTGTCATTGCAGCACCTTGATTCTTTTCTTTTTCAGTCATTCTGTTGTAGATTTGCTGCTGTGCTTGGGATCATTGTCCTGTTGTAGGAGCTAATTTGGGCCAAGCTTTAGCTGTCGGACAGATGGGATCACATTTGACTCTAGAATTACTTTGATATAGTTCGTGGTTGACTCAATGACTGCAAGGTCCTGTGGCTGCAAAACAAGCTCAAATCATCACCCCTTCAGCACTGTGCTTGACAGTTGGTATGAGCTGTTTATGCTGATATGTGTTTGGTTTTCACCAAATGTGGCACTGTGCATTATGGTCAAACATCTCCACTTTGGTCTCATGATATTTTGCATGGTGATATTGTATCAATACAGGGATACCAGATATCAATGTTTTATTAAATGAAATAAAAAACTCTGGGAATATTACCAACAAGAGGGCTCAACTCATGCACCACCATCCTGAGATAACGTTAGCCGAGCAAACTTACAATAAATCGGCTCAACCGAAAAACCATCCAACACACTTAGCTTGACGAAGCTACCTCCTAATTCAGCGCTAATGGCTCAGTCACACTAGAGTAAAAATAGGATAAATCGGTGGCTGCCTGGTGATTGCATTGAATTTTTTGCAATTGTTGCAACCAGTTGTTGCAACAGCGGGCGGCTGTGGCTCAGGAGGTAGAGCGAGTCGTCTACTAATCGGAAGGTCAGTGGTTCGATCTCTGGCTCCCCTAGTCTGCATGCCGAAGTATCCTTGGGCAAGATACTGAACCCCACGTTGCTCCCGATGCATTCATCGGAGTGTGAGTGTGTGTGAATGTTAGTAAGCACTTAAGTATAGATAAAAAGTGCTGTATGAATGTATGTGTGACTGGGTGAATGTGGCCTGTAGTATAAAGCGCTTTGAGTACACAGAAACTGAGTAGAAAAGCGCTATATGAGTACCAGTCCATTTACCATTTACCAATTGCAACTAGTTGTGGTGACCAAATGGTTGCCCAGAGGCTGAGGGCGTTGCACCCTCACGAACACTTTTGATCGCAAGATGATTGCACAAGTCGCCTGATAGGAGGCAGCCTTTCTGCAAACAATCACGGTCTGACTGCAGTCACACTCGGAGAGACTGGCGAAAGTTTGCAAATATTTGCTGTCTAATTTATAAATGCAGACAGATTGCCAGCATGTTGCTGTCAGTCTGAATGAGTCTTCGTTGATGAGCACAACTCAAGGGGACTCAACTCAATTGGTTGCCAGCTGGTTATATTCTGGTTATATTCCTATAGAACAGGAAGGTTGCTGAGCGCAAATGTTAGTAGTTAAAGTGAATTTCTGTTAAATGTGAATTTCTGTCTGTGTAGACAACAATAGGTGTGTGATTTTATTTTGCAGATTTATCCCAGTTTATTGCTGTATTATCAGAAACAGATTGCATGTAATTGCCAACTTGATCCCACTGAATCGCAGACTGAAAGCAGACAGACTCCGTCTTATGGCAACATTTATGACAGGTTTTAGTGACAGTGTTGGTATGCTTGACAAACTCATTTTGCAGCAAAATCATCGTGAGTTCAGTATCGTGATAATATTGTATTGTGAGGTCTCTGGTGATTCCCACCTCTACTAAGCCATGCTGCCATGTTCTGTTTTTGGGAGAAGAGGCTTTCTCCTGACAACCCTTCTAAACAAGCCATACTTGTTCAGTCTTTTTCTAATTTTACTGTCATGAACTTTAACATTTAACATGCTAACTGAGGCCTGTAGTGTCTGAAATGTAGCTCTTTGTTTTTTTGTAATTTCTCTGGTCTGACCTTGGGGTGAATTTGCTGGGATGTCCACTCCTGGGATGATTGACTTTTTTTTCCACACAGCTGTATTTCACAAAAAGAAAATTGTTAGGTTTAAAAGCACTAATATATACAGTTCAAAATGTATACAAAGCATTTTTTGGAGACCCAGAATTGGCTTAATTCAAGATCTTTTGCTTTGTCTGGGCACGAACTCAATCAATTTTTTTAAAAGCTGTGATTTTTCTCTGTTTTAGCCGGCAGAGCTTTCACTTCATTCATAGTAGAGCCTTTAGGAGCTGGCATTTTTTTTCTCTTCATAGGTGCTCTGTGAGATTTAGGTCAGGGTTCTGGGACGGCCGTTATAAAATTGTAATTTTCTCCTGGGCAAAATGTGCTTTCAACAGACAGCGGGTGTGTTTTGGATCATTGCTGAATTGTCTGTTTCTGTTGCTTTTTTTGTCTGACACTGTAAGAAAAACAGCCCCCGAGTTTGAAATTCCCACTGGCCTTTATTGTGCCCTCATGCAATCTGGCTGGATTCTTTCTCTAGCTGTCTTCACATAAACTTTTTAACATCAGATCGATGTGTATGAAAATTTGAGCTCATCCGTGTTCTTTTTATTTAGCTATTTAAATATGTGCCCTTTTCTTTGAGCTCTCTTCATTTGCTTTTGCCAGTGCTGTCGGGGATATTTGTACTTAAAGCTGTGTTTTAGGCTATGTTACTGAAAAAGTAATCATTTGACATTTTGGGAATTACACTTGTAATTCACTTATTTGTTTTATTACCTTGCTCTTATTGAGAGATGGATGAGATCATTATTACTCTGTGATATCCATCTATCCACTCATTTTCTTAGCTGATGATCCAACTGGGGTAGATGGTACCCTGTATGTGTAATGTGGGGAGTGGCTAGTTTAGCTTTTTTTTTTTTTGGTTAAAATTGTTAAAATATTAAAAAAAATAAAAATGAGTCTCGTCTTCACTAGATAATTACACCCAGTTACAAAATTGTACATAACCTTCTATAAAACCACATTTAAATGTTTAATGCTTGCATTTCTGTCACAATTTAACAAATGAAGCAAAGCAATTTCATGCTGGCTTGAACTTGCCCCCCCCCCCGGCCGCGGTCTTCCCAGTCTTTTTGCAAATATAGGCCTGTTGTAGCTTTGGTGTTCTCCTACCATTGCTTTGCAGGACTATTTCCACCCGGGCTGTTTTCCCTTCCTCTCTCCTGTGCTCTCAGTTTCACTGTGTGTGTCTGTTTGTGTGTGTGTGCCGTGCTCCATGCGTAAAGCTCCTCCCCACACACGGAGCAGAGCCAAGCAGAGGAGAGCCGTTGAAGTGAAGATGATGTTGAAAAAAAATTGAAGATGACTGCCCCTCACCCTCACCCCCACCACACCACTCCACCATTTTGTATCCATGGAAACATTTCCATTGTAATTTATGTACTGTCTCTGTAGGCAACCTGCAAATGCATTTTTTGTCCTCATCTATTCTTTCCTTTTTACCATTTTTTCCCCCCAAGTTTTTCTTCTTTTTTCTCCACATGTTCTTTTCTTACTTGCTTTCTTCCTTTGGGCAACATTCATATTTGTTCCAACATGGTTTGTTTATCTTTAGCATGTGAATAATGAATAAGCTCTCAGTGGGAGACCATTCAGTTTTCTCTCAAGCCTAAATGGCACCCCACCCCCCTTAGCACCACATGTACAGCGTCTTTCCTGTTTTCTGCTCTTCCCCATCTCTTTCCATTTTAACTAAACAGACAGAGCTCTAGTGCACTGGTAAAATTGGTCAAGTTGTTTTCATTCTCCTGCACTTATTGTATTTGACATGTGCTGACAAGTTTTCTGGGGGTGGTATAAGAAGAGGACACATCTACTAGCACTGTATCTCTTTCTTATCACATTAATAATTTCCATCATGTACCCTTTAAAAAGTGCAGTGAGTCATGTAATGCTTTGACACTAAAGCACTGCCTCTCACCGCCGTGCAGCACTGTTGAAACTGTTGGATTGTCAGGAGCTGAAATGCTCTGTAAAGCAGATCTCAGCTGAGCAGCCACTGATGGCAAAGCCTTTTTTTTATTTTTCCCTAAATTGCCTCAATCTTTCCAATTCACTGATGGCAGATGATGAGTTCATGCCCTTTTCAAAGGGCTGTCCACTTGAATCCAAATTTCCAGTTTTGCTGTTTTGAAAAATTTGGTCCATGAGGCAATTTCTACCATTTACCGTGTACCTGCTGTTAAAAATCTAGTTAATGTCCCTCTAGATCACAGTTGTTGCACTGTCAGGTTTAGCACATAGTAGCAGTGGCAGGCGGCATCAAAACACCACATCAAAGATCCAAGGGGTTGCTAGTTAAACATTTGGCTGTACAGAATCATGCAAATTAATTGAAGTAGTGAGCTCATAAGCAGTTTAAAACTTTTTGGGACAACTTTTAAAGTTTGTATACATTTTAATTTTAAAATTATTTCTGCTGACCCACACTTCTGTGTAATTACCTTAAAGTTTCATGGTATACATGCAAAACTTTTAATGCTATAATGCAGAATGTTTTTGTTTTCTCGTTGATTTTTTTTTTTTTTTTTTTTTAAAAATTTTTGTTTTTTTTTTTTTCTTGGG
>VUQI01055551.1:0-10724 GCA_015106735.1 Paratilapia polleni | reverse complement strand
ATTTTTTTTTTTTTCTTTTTTCGTTTTTTTTTTTTTATTTTTAATTTTTTTTTTTTTTTTTTTTTTTTTTTTTTTTTTTTTTTTTAAAGAGACCTGTATTGTGTTATCAAGGGGATAATGAAGTGCTGTGCAGTATCACATAGTTGGTCTTTGTTTCCTCACAGTTTGCTTATTTCTTTTTCCAGGTAAATGGCTTGCCTGTCAGTCCATGGACAACCAGATTTTGATCTTTGGAGCCCAGAACCGCTTCAGACTAAACAAAAAGAAAGTCTTCAAGGGCCACATGGTAGCTGGCTATGCCTGTCAAGTGGACTTCTCGCCAGACATGAGGTAAGCCTTCACACTGTCATTCTGAAGGGCAATTTTAATTTAATAGTTTATTATATTAGACTAGTAAATTCTAGACAGCACTCATGAATGACAACAGCCCGGTGTAATAGATCCCTCGTTTCAGTATGTCTGCTCATGAGTGAAGAGGCAAAACAAAATTACTGTTCGTGTAATGGGCAATTTAAAAACCTTCCAAATGCAACATTATACAGATGCTCAGTATATTCAGATACCTTTGCTTGTGTCCTGTAATCTATGTCTCATCCTGTCCTTTAAAATGCCTCCAGCTGATAAAACACTGTTGGCAAAAAGTAGAGCCGTCACAAGGAGAGCTAACTAGGACAGTCCATCTCCCTATTTTTAGCCAAAACACCCATTAAGACCCGTTTTTGTCCTTCTTCTCACCCATCAACACCCACGTCTATGAGCAGGTGCCCTCACTTCCTATCAGTATCCATGGCAACATTGCAACTCCTGCCTAGACTAAATACCAAAAATTCCAACTCCCACCTTTTGGCTTCTGAAGCGAAGACCGAAGTGATTATTTATTTATTTATTTATTTATTTATTTATTTTTGGTGCTAATTATGAACATGCTTCTTTCTACCAGTTACGTGGTGTCAGGAGATGCAGATGGAAAGCTGAACATTTGGGACTGGAAAACCACCAAGCTTTACCACAGGATCAAGGCTCATGACAAGGTGTGCATCAGCGCCCTGTGGCATCCACATGAAACCTCCAAGGTTATCACCTGCGGCTGGGATGGACAAATAAAACTCTGGGACTAGATCTGTCCTTGGGGAGACATGACCTAACTGTTTCAATAAAAACACAGAAAGGGACTGATTGTCCCATGGACTGAAATTGTTTTTGAGATAAACCCAAAGGACTGGTATCCAGTCTGATTGTAGAGGTGTATTGTTTTGTACCCTGTGAGAGATCAAAATGCTTACTCCTGTAATATCTGTACAAACATGAAATTTTAAGAAATGTTCCTCCTGCAGAAAGAGTATTAGAGGGGTACCTTGGTATTTTTAAATATGCTTTTTTTTTTTTTGGTCATTCTATTTTGCAATGTCCTGGTGGTATACCTTTGATGTTCTAGGTTAAAAAAATGCTTTCAATTGTGTGTCCCTTTGTGGAAATAAACATTCTGAAGTTAACCTTTTAAAAATGAAGTAGTACTTCCTTGGAAAAAAAAACCTGTTTATTCTTTCATCTCAAAATCATGGGGAGAAATCCAATTCAATAACTGAATAATGTGTGTGTTATTTTAAGTGCTACATTTTCCGCTTGTTGGCATTATATTTGGTGCTGCAGAGTTAACAGAGTAAAGCCAGATGAACACAAGAAAAACTGATGGAGAAAGGAACTGACAATTGTGTAAAATTCTTTGGTGACTCTGAATTGTTGTTTTCTATTATAACCCCACAAATGTGGAATTATGGGTTGTTGTTTTTTTTCTCTTAACCCACATGTCCACATTCAAATATCCAACAAATAGACTCGTTACAAGTGCACAGTCCTGTTTATTACATTATCGTCATGTTTTGATGATGCATGGAATGCCTTCTGGAGCAAATCCCATCTCTTTACCTTGCCAGTAACTCATACAGTGGATATAAAAACTGCACACAACCCTGTTAAAATTCCAGGTTTTTGTGATGTTTAAAAAAAAAAGAGACCACAATAAATCATTTCAGAACTTTTCCCACCTTTAATGTGACCTATAACCTGTACAATTCAATGCCAAAACAAACAAATCTGTCAGAGGGAAACAATAAATAGAAGAAAACGTACAATAAGCTTGTTGCACAAGTGAGCACACCCTTAAACTAATACTTTGTTGAAGCACCTTTTGATTTAATCACAGCATTCAGTCTTCTTGGGTGCACACCTGCCATCAAGTGAAGAGACTCTGATTAACCCCAAATAAAGTTCAGCTGTCCTAGTAAGATTTTCCTGACATTTACTCAGTTGCCTGCTAAAGCAAAAGCCATGGTTCAGACACAAAGGATCTTATTGCTGAAAGTTATCAGTCAGGAGGAGGGTACAAAAATTTCCACAGCATTAGATATGTCATGGAATACAGTGAAGACAGTCATAAAAAAAAAAAGTGGAGAAAATATGGGACAATAGCAACATTGCAAAGAACTGGACATCCCCCCCAAAATTGATGAAAAGACAAGACAGGTATTTCTGGCAAGTACTAGTTGTGTACTACATGTGACAACAATCTCCCGTGTTCTCCATATGTCTGGACTATGGGGTAGGGTTGCAAGACGGAAGCCTTTTCTGACAAAGAAAAATGTCTACAATTTGCAAAAAAATACACCAAGTCTCCCAAATGCGTGTGGGAAAATGTGTTATGGTCTGATGAGACCAAGGTTGAACTTTTGGCCCACAAAAACAACACTTCACATCACCAAAAGAACACCAAACCTATGGTGAAGCATGGTGGTGGCAATATCATGCTTTGGGGTTGCTTTTCCTTAGCTGGAACTGGGGCTTTAGTCAAGGTAGAGGGAATTATGAACAGTTCCAAATACCAGTCACTTTTGGCCCAAAAGCTTCAGGCATCTGCTAGAAAGCTGAAGAGGAATTTCACCTTTCAACACAACAATGACCCCAAACATACATCCAAATTAACAAAAGAATGGCTTCACTAGAAGAAAATTAAAATTTTGGAATGACCCAGCCAGAGCCCAGACCTAAATCCAGTAGAAAATCTGTGGGGTGACCTGAAGCAACGAAGAGTGGGCAAATATTGGCAAGTCAAGATGTGCCATGCTGATAGACTCCTACCCAAGAAGACTGAATGCTGTGATTAAATCAAAAGGTGCTTCAACAAAGTATTAGTTTAAGGGTGTGCACAACCAGCTTATTGTACGTTTTCTTTTTTTATATATATATTTTTTTACCCCTAACAGATTTGTTTCTTTTTCAACTGAATCGTACAAGTTATAGGTCAAATTAAAGGTGGGAAAAGTTTTGAAATGATTTATTGTGGTCTCTTTTTTTAAACATCACAAAAACCTGGAATTTTAACAGGGTTGTGTGCACTTTTTATATCCACTGTATGAGTTACTGGCAAGGTAAAGAGATGTGATCTGCTCCAGAAGAAGCAGATCCCATTTTTAACATCACATTTTAACAGGGGTGTGTGCACCTTTTACTATCCACCATATGGCCTCCTTAAAGTATTCACTCACTGTCGGTGACCTTGTAACACTATATCCACTTCCTTGAATTCATAATTTATCTTGTGAGCTGTGTGGTCTCTGGACCTCTGCTGTCTACTACCAGGTAGGACTGTCTGGCTATGGGCCAGGCTTAGATAGGACCTTGACGATGGTGACTGTGACTCAGAGGCTTACCTGCAGCCAACAACACAGCCACTATGAGGTAGAACACAGAGCCTCTGGAGGCAATTATGCTGCCCCTCTACTTGGCTGAGGTCATTACAGGCCAGCAGAGGAAGACCGGGAGGATAAGCAGGAGCAGGGACTTTTGCTTTTTTACAAAGGTCAGGCCAGATAAGAGCAGTGTGTTTGAGGAGAGCTGTGGCCTAGAAAGTCCGTGTTACACATTCAGATTTCCAGTTACAAACTATAGTCAAGATAACAGTTATTTTTGATTTCTATCTGGCTTCCCTAAAGGCTTCCACTGAGTGTTCACCCAGCTCAAGGTGTAAGCACTGCTGGCATTGTGGACATTCTTATGTAGAAAGAGGTGAGGTTTGGCAGGGTCACTGTGGACATGGAAGAGGTGGAAGTTGGAGTGTTCAAGCTCCTTCAGCAGGCTGTACCAATACTGCACCACAGATGGATCATCGCCTCCCACCTCAAAGCCCGCCCAGTGCAGGTGAAGCTCCAAAAGCAGCTGTCCCACTGAGTCCAGGACTCCTTCAAGGATCAGGTTTTCCAAAATCTTCCATTCTGCACTCTCCATATCAGCCTTTAATACATCCACCTAAAACAGAACAGGAAAAACTTTTGATTTAAATGTCTTTTTTTTTTTTTTTGGAAAAAAAAGGTAATAAATGAGTTCTATTGTAGCACCACATTGACACCAAACTGCATGTAGTTTTTGAATGCAAAAGCTATTAAAAGATGAAAAGGAGAAAGTGAAGCTTGGTTTTGTTCTGCTTTAGCGATGTTGATGATGGATTGAGTGAAAGAGCAGCCTGACAAGGCTTGCTGTGATAGAGCAGGGAGGAAATGCTTCAGAAGATGAATGTTAATAGCACCCTTTGGTCATATTCATGTAAGGAGATTCATGCATGCTCAAAGTTTAATGCATATCCTCAGGACAGTGAGGACCCTCTTAGGTTTAGCATAGCAGATTGCTGAAGATGTCTATTGTCTGACCTTTATGGGTTCAAAATTCTTACAAGCAGCAGTTCTTTTATGCCTTTTAGGCTTACCAGTATCTCATAATTTTCTCAGGGAGTGCATCATGTAGCCATAGTTAATAGTGCTAAGACTTTAGAAGATTGATTTACCAAGATAGCAGCTTCTGTGAGTTTTTTTTTTTTTGTTGTTTTTTTGTTGATGTTGTAGGAAATGGTAACATTTCTTGAGCTAAACTGAGCACAACAGCACATATATTAAACTGGCTATGAAATTCCTCTCCAACTGATGCATTTGCAACACCACAATATTCCCAGATCTCATTAGAGGAAGTGAACAGGATTCAAAAACAGCTATCTGTGGCAAAATGTTGTCCTCCGTCCTCCCCATCATTTTCCCAAACTCCCACAAGCAGAAATATGTTCTTTAATTGGGCAGAAGCCTTGTAATGGAAAATTATGAGACATCACTGAAAGGGAATGTGCATTTAATCTCTAATGAGAGTGTCTATCTGCTTATGTATGTATATTGTATTGTGTTTTAAGTATCATAGCTGATCACACGGCTTCATTCTGTCTGTTGTAATTTTTCTCCCCAGTGGACTTCACAGAAATTGCCTTTTTTCCTCTGTGGTCCCTGATCCAGTGATGCCAATCTCAGCTGTCTGCAGGAGAGATTGCAAGTCCTGGTAAGACTCCTGAGCAGAGTCCATATGGTGTTAGAGCTTTACAAAGATGCCTTTTGCTGCACTGCTGTGGGGAGTTTGCCACGGTAAATGGTCCTTAGCTATGTTGAAAGGAACCGACTGTTTCCTGTTGTTTTTAAGAGCACAGTAAGGTGTTTTATTTGGAAAAACTACTGCCTTTTGGAAATAAATAAAACTAAAACACAGTTTTAAAGGAATAGTTTAGCCGAGATACAGGGCACCAGACCAGGATCTGCATTTTTAAAGGAGGTTGTGCACTGAACTATTTCTTAACTTCAATTCTAGTGCAGCAGATAACTGAAACAATCTTTTAAAAGTGGTGCCAAAATGTACATGTTTGAAAAAGCCCATTACCCACTTGAATTTTCAAAATTCCAAAATGTACCAATTTGGCCATCATTTCCATCTTGGGAAACAGCTGTTTTACTACAGAATTTCAACCACTGGATAAATGTCAGAGTTTTTATTCCTGATTTATATGCATCTGACTATAAGTAAGTCAAATGTATAACTTAAAAACTTTTTCAGAGCTTCTTTGTTTCAAGCAAAACAAAATAATGGCATGTGGCTCCAGTGGCCCAATGACAATAGCAACTGCACAGTGCTGTGCAGGTTGAGGATTACCCTTTTACCCCTGTGAGCACTATGACACTATGGCACATATAACTAGGTTCAGACAATTGACATTCATCATGTGCCAATTTACTCCCATGGATTCAATGAATTTCATACATTTGATGCATGAAGACTCCTTTACCTTTGGCTCAACTCTCGCATGCTGGCCTCAATTTTTTTTAACCAGCTAACTCAGAGAGACAGATAACCATCTACCATCACGCCGACAGCCACTTTAAATCTACAATTAGCTGACACGCATGTCTTTGGACAGGTTCAAACGTAGAACCTTCTTGCTGCGAGGCGACCAATACACCACTGTGCTGCCCAACTATTTGTTACATTAGCTAACTCATGAAGCTAATCTAACTGAAGGTTAGTTAATGTTCTCCCCTCTCCTAGTTTAGTCCATGGTAAATGGACTTTTTTTGTATAGTGCTTTTTTACTCTCACCAGTGCTTTTCACACTGCAAGCTGCACCCACAGACACATTTTTAATGCTCAGCCATACATTCAAACCCAGATCGGATGCATCAGGCGGTACTTGGGGTCAGCATCTTGCACGAGGACACTTCAACATGCGGTTGAAAGAGCCGGGGATTGAACCACTGACCTTCTGAAAGACAACCTGCACAAAATCCTGAGCCACCATAAACAAGAAGAATTCTGGGGGGGCCATAGGTGAAAATTGGGTAACTCATGAGGAGTGTAAGAGGTCCACGGTGACACAGTGACCCCACACTCCCATTAGCAAAAGACTTTTCAGAGTTCTAAAGTTGACTTCTACATAGTCAAGCGTGTATGATTTGACATTCAAAAAAGAACAAAGATCATTCAATAAAGGCATGTCTAATTTACTTTACCTCAAAAAAGTTGTTTTTTTTTTTTGCCTTTGTCATTAGCCATCATGAAAATGGACACCATCTTGAGTTTTCAAATGGCTAATCATAAAAGAGTTTATGTACCAGTTTTGGTTCTTGCATCCACCTGTGAACGATTTCCCTGTAATGTTAAGTTATCTGCTGCACAATCCTGGAATCTCCCCTGGTTACCCAGCTATTCAGACTGCGCATACAGGGGCATGTCTATAGGTGAGGAATGGGGTTATTTCTGTTCAAATATTCTGATTTCCTTCAGCTTCTCACAGACATCACAGTGGTTTTTATTATCAGGAAAAGGAAAAAAAAAACCAAAACAAAATGTTTAAGTGCTCATAAAAAAAAAAAAAAGACTGTGGCTGTAATTATCTTATTAAAGTTCCATGATAAATCAGGATTAGATTAGAAACACACAAAAAAGCACAACCTAGAACTGACTCTCTGCAATAATGAAGCTGATCAGCCCCAGTGTATAGCCTCCATAGACAATTATATGTCAAATCACTTTGCACACTGCAAAATTCCTGCCCTCCATAACAGAGATATTGATGTGAGACTGCTGTAAACAGTTTTACCCAATGGGCAAAGAATTCCTCTCCTCCCAGTGAGTCATAATGTATGTGATTATTTCTGTACTGCGCTCTCAGGATTAGGCAGCACATTGGAGCAAATTTTCATTTTAGATAGGCTTTTCATAAAAAAGTTGCTCTGAGTCTTTGTAAACAAACAAGTTTGCTGATTTGAGAGCAGAACTTTAAAATGGAAAATTACATTTGGGCTTGTTGATTGACCTGAACTGTATTTATTTAAGATAAATCCTAGATATTAACCAGACTTTATTTTTCCTTTTATTGCACACAGTTGGTCTTGTCAGGATAATGCAACTGACAAACATGACAGCCTACCTAACCTTATTATAAGTTTTAAGTGGTTTAATTGGTGTGTGTGTGTCACCAGAGGACAGATCATAATTTCAAATATTTAATTGGACATCTTAAACTTTTGTGTACTCTTTGCCTGTGAAAACACTGCATAACATCAGGACAGAACCTCCCAAAGACATCCTGAAAAAGATATGCAATGGAATCCATCTTGATTCTCTCTTTAGGCTATTTCTGCAACCTTTTAAAAAGCCAACAACAACGTAAGAGCGTCATATTATTTATGTATTTATTTTGGTGCACTGTCTAAGCGCAAGAAGCACCATCTTTGTCAAAAGATTGCTAGATGTAAGGTTTTTTCTGCTTAGCCTAATTAAATTTGGTATGGCAATACCTCTGGGCAGTTCTGATACTGTTTTGTTATGCAATTACTGACATGATCGACTGTCCAATATGCAGCTCTTTTTCACTAAATGAGATGTGACTTTCTGCTACTGACATTTGCCCCCGTGGTGACAGTGTGTGCTGTCTCAGCTGGTCACTAGAGCTCTGTGAATGAGTCATCTGTGTGGTTTTTAACCAACACTGATAAGAAGTGCCTCACAAATGCATATTTTGACCTTTCAGAGTGACTCCGTTTCTTCATTGCTGCCTTTCCTGTCGCAGAGGATTCGAGAAGAAACGGTTCTGCTGCTGCTGTCGCTGCCGCTTGCTCCTGCGGCACACTGTGTACTCACATTAAAACCTCATTACAAGGATGCATGTGTGGCTCCGCATTTAAAACAGGTGAGGTCTGTTATCTATAACGCAGCGTGGTGTACAAACCCACCCACACGCACTGTAAACATGCCAGCCTTTATTTGTTCGTATCTTGTCACACATCTTTCCAAATACCTTATATGATCCAGTGTTTGTTTTTTACCACAGAAAAAAGATTTAGCAACTCGAACCGCTGAGCTTAAATCAGCTAAAACAAAGCACCTGTGTCTGTGCAAGGCATTCTGCTTTAGTCTAATTTAAATTTAGTCTCTTTTTTTTTTTAGGAAAAACAATCATAAGCCCAGCTACCAGCCATTTTATTGACTGAAATGTTCACTTTATTACAGGAGAGAAGTTTGGAGTAATAAACATTACACTTCGCTTCCCATAGAGTCTTAACAGTGGTGATGCAAAAATTAGATTTTGTCCTGGGGATGGTACTGATAGCGGTGCTCGGCAAATTTCATGCCAAAAGAGGAATAAAATCTGTGAAACACAGACACTTTCTCCTGAGGGTTGTACTACAGGAAACCAGTGGAACCCCAAATTTCATGAATCAGTTTGTTTGTTTGGGTTTTTTTTTTTTATACAAGTGAAATTAAAAGAAAGAAAACAAATAAACAAATAATTAGGATTCAGACTCTGTGGTACAATGATTGTGCACACTATTAAGAAGCTGCCACTATGACCTTGTTTACAGTTGGATTTAAAATGCACTGGGTGGGCAGCTGGAACACATCGGCGTTTACACCTGTGTCTGCCGCGTCTCCAAGGTGTCCAGATGCCCACTTGTGTTCAGATTTCCTTACTGTCTGTGTCACGCCTGTCGCCAGGAAAGCACCAGATTTGTTCAGAAAAGTCCAAAAAAGAGAACAAACTGCTACAAGGAGTGATGTACATGTATTCGCACTCTTGATATTGGCAGGACCAAGTCATTTCTGAAGGGCAAAAGGGGAAAGATGAAATAAGATTGCCACACCCTGCACTGATGACATATTTTCCTCTGTGGAGGACACATCAACACACATGACCATTTACACTACTCCCATATCTGGCCACAGGCAGATGCCTGATCCAAGTGTAAGTGGGATCTATGTGTAGGATTTGACTTGAAGTGTAGTATCACATTACTGGCTGTGGCAGCCAGTAATGCAGAGCAGATATACCCCCAGCAGCAGCACATATACAGAGCAATTTATGCTGGGATTTTTCAACAAAAGAGAGGGGAGCGCACTGATTAACTCTCAGCCTTCAAATGTTGTACAAATGTTTCAACTTCACTGTGTCTTCTTCAGAGCCATTTGACTCTTATGAGCTGTCAGCTGAATTAATCAGCGTGCTCCAGTCCCTCTTGTCCTTTGACAGTTTGCTGTCTTCAAGCTGTGAAGCACCTGATTCAGCTGCATTTTACTGGAGAGATGCACGCAGAACCCTGATTTTATATTTTTAGTTCATGCTGACTTACAGGTATGACACTCAGTCCTTAAAGCTAGATCTGAGTTATGTGCCATATTTGTGTATTCCTCTATTTCTGGGTCTTTTTTTTTTTAGTGATGCAACACAGCCATTATTAATGTAATCATACCCCTGCCTGCTACTAACTAGAAGTACGAGGATAGCCAGAAAAAGTGGCTCAGGGAACTGAGAATGATCTGGATAATGGCTTTAAAAAAAACAAACAAAAAAAAAACTACACATTGGAGCTTTAATGGTATCAGGGCATCCATTAAACAAACTGAATGCTCTGTCTCTAATCAGTAACTTTAACTACTAAAGCTAGAGATAATGCAAGAAGAGAGCCTGATGCCTTTAAGTCATGATTTAGCTGCTTATTTAGAGAAGCATGGCTTCCTTGACCTTGAATTACCATCCAGCCTGTTCCTATTCAGGCATGTTTGCTGGATCTATAACTGTGTTTATTAGTATGCATGCTATCAGTGGGCTTGGCGCGTGTGTATATGATTGATCATGAATGCAGATCCCTATCTGATGAGGTGAAACACAAACCCCGAGGAGCTTTGGATAGGTAACATACAGCATGATAATATTTACAGGAAAAAAAATATAAATGTGAAGATATCCACCTGGAGTTTGAGGCAGACACCAAAGGAATTAATCATGATGACCTGTGTTATGTTGATGTGCACAGGAGCAGACCTGTGCTTGCTTGCAGCATATGAATAATGCTGACACAGTAAGACAA
>VUQI01055550.1:0-12619 GCA_015106735.1 Paratilapia polleni | reverse complement strand
TTTAGCAAAAGAGGACGTTTGGATTGAGGGGGTAACAGAAAAGAGCAAACTTGAGAGCAAATAAGGACGCAGAGGTCTTGTCCTTGCCTCATACAAAAAACAAACAAAAACGAGTTCCTTTGGATAAATAAAATCCTCCTCTGTGTGCCAGTTATTGGAAGAGGGGATTCGTTTTAATAGTTTACTATTTGTTTTGCATATTTTAGCCAATCCACTTCCCAAGATTATGCTCTTTCTATTTTGAACATATTACTCAAATTTAGTTTGTCACTTTTGCTTTAAACTTACTATATATATATTTTTTAATGTTGTGTTCATTTATTTGATGAAACAAAGAATGCGACATGGATAAATAAATAATATTCCGCAAGACTCAAGTACGTGTACGCGCATCCCTGGACTTTGTAATGTAAAAAGCATGTTTGTGCTGTTTCGCGGAGTCAATAGATGAAATACTGTCAGCGAGTTGTGAAGACTTTTTTCTGATTGGACTTACTTGACTCGCCGTCATTGTTCTTCACTTGCATGCCCTCCTCTATTCTACACCACGGCTGATTTCATCTAAATCCTCCCTAACGTATCACATCAAGTCTCCACTTGTTGCTGGTAGGTTGTGTCAGATGTCATTGCCATGTGAAAAAAGAAAAGTATATTTAAGGTACAGTGCTTAACAAATTTATTAGACCACCGTCCATTGTAAGGTTTATGCCCTAAATTAACAGCACTGATAATTACCAAAATCATTTTTATGTTTCTGTAATGGTTAATCCACCAGCATGCGCAAGCTCTTCAGTCGAAATGCTAAAATATAATTATTGTTATCCACGAATTTTCAAATTTACCGTTTTACAAAAAAGCAGGAAAAATAGTAAAGCACATTATTATTTTTTGATTAAGATGCAAAATTACAGTTATTTATTTGCATTCCTGAACAGAAAAATTAGTTTTAGTGGTTGAATGTTATGCTTGATTAATTTCTGACTTCTCAGAGAAGTCCAGTGTGCCGGCTCAAATTTGGGTATAAAAACGCGAGTTGAGTTTGAAATTCCTCACTCCTGTTCAAAATGGTGAAACGTGGAGAACTCGCTGAAAAGGAAAGAGTCCGCATTAATTGATTTTCCCACACAACCATCTCTAGTGTTTAAAGAGAATGGTCAAAAAAAAGAGGAAAATATCCAGTTTTCTGGGTGAAAATTATTTATTGATGTCAGAGGTCAGAGGTCAGAGGAGAATGGCCAGACTGCTTCCAGCTGATAGGAAGGCAACAGCCAAGGTATGCAGAAGAGCATCTCTGAATGCACAACATGTCAAACCTTGAGGCAGATGGCCTACAGCAGCAGAAGACCATGACGGTGCCACTCTTGTCAGCTAAGAACAGGAAACTGAGGCTGCAATTCACGCAATGCACAGGGTCAACAAAATAGGACAGTAAAAGATTAAATGGTCAAATGAGTCTCAGTTTTTGCTGCAACATTCAGATGGTAGGATCAGAATTTGATGTAAACAACATGAAAACATGGATCCATCCCAACTTGTATCAATAGTTAAGCTGGTGGTGGTATAATGGTGTAGGGGATATTTTCTTGGCACACTTAGTACCAGCTGAGCATAATTTAAACATCACAGCCTACCTGAGTATTGTTGCTGACCATCTCCATCCCTTTATGACCACAGTGTACCCATCTTCTCATGGCTGCTTCCAGCAGGATTATGCACTATGTCACAAAGCTCAAATCATCTCAAACTGGTTTCTTGAATACGACATTAAGTTCACTGTGCTCAAATAACCTCCACAGTCACCAGATCTCAGTCCAATAGAGCATCTTTGTAATGTGGTGGAACATGAGGTTCACATCATGGATGTGCAGCTGACAAACATGCAGCAACTGTGTGATGCTGTCATGTCAATATGAACCAAAATCTCTGAGGAATGTTTCCAGCACCTTGTTGAATCTACGTCACGAAGAAGTACGGCAGTTCTGAAGACAAAAGAGGGATCCAGCCCTGTACTAGCAAGGTGTACCTAATGAAGTGGCTGGTGAGTGTATCTATAACTGTTTAAAAGTAATATTTGCAAACACACTGGTATGGGTTGGGGCTAAATAATTTCTATGATTATCTTTAAGTGTCAGAACCAAATGACTTTTTTCCGTGCCATATTAATTTCCTATGCAAGATATTTATACCACTTTTTCTGCAATCTGTCATAGTTGTATTATGGCTTGTGACTTTAATATGAAACAAAACTAACTCGAGACCCCTTGTCAATTATGAGCATGGACTTGAGACATTTTCACCTTCTCAGATTGTTGTTTGAACACGTTCTATAGTCTTGAAGAGGGAAATATATCCGATGTTTCATCAGAAAGATGAAAATAAAATTGTTGATTATCATATCATAGTCTATCAGCTCTATCTTATGAGCCTTTCAGGAGTCCTACCCTTCAGTTTGGGATCAATGATTTATCAACAGTTGTTAAAGGATTTGTGTCAGCTCTGTCAGATCTAAACCACAAAGCTTTGTCTTTACCACCTCATAATAACTTCTGGTAAGATATTTGTGTTTTTCTCATTTTGGGATCATGAATAGCAGCCTAACACTTATTATATGTGTTTTTTATTATGGCTTTTAGTCATAGAGAGATGTGTTCAATTTTAGAATCCAAACCAGGTGTATCATTTTCTTTGTGGACCAGCTGGTAACAACTAACAGACGATAACTTCCAGAGAAAGGAAGTAAAACTGTCAAAGCGTGCTCACTTTAGGGCTTAACAGATATTGGTGAGATTGATGTGTTTATTGGTATTGGTGTACATGCCAGTATACAGATGAAAAAGAAAAAAGCTGAGCTGCAGCAGAGAAATGCCAAAGATGTGTTCTAGATAACTCAGCACGTGTCTCATTACAGTTTGTGCACCAGAGAGAGAATTCCTGCACAGTATATAATAATGTTGTGATTCTTTAAGTACCAAATTGAAGAGAAAAGATATTACTTTAAACTCCAAGTATCAGTGTCAGTAAGCTGTTAGTTAAAGCTCACACATCAATAAAACATTGAACTTCATAAAAGTAATTTCCCAAGTTTACTTTGCTCACAAAATAAATGCATGTGCAAAGTCATCATGAGACTCATGACACATGAACACCAGTCCATTTTGTTCTGATCACCATGTTTGTGAATTACAATCATTCTGAATTGACATGCAGATGCAATCAGCGTACTGCCATGCCCTTATTTCTCTATATAAGGAATTAAGTTTGCTGAGAGCTGTATCGTGGAGAAAGCTGTGAAGCTTTTCAAAGAGTGAAGCCTGGCCCCTACAGCTAAAAGGCAAAAGAATGAATGACTGACTGAAAAAAATTTAAAATGCAAGTGTCCACGGTTGAAGCCAAAAAAGGCACACTTTTCCAGAGTGTTTTACCAGGAGTGAAAGAGAAGAGCGAGTTAAAAAAGAAAAAGAAAAAAGAAGATGGAGGAAGCAACTGGAGGACAAGATCTGTCAGCCCAAGATGAGAAAATCACCATAACTATGAAACATATATCCACTGGTTAATGCCAAGAAATTACATCCAACAAGGATGGCAGGGCATCAGTGTCAGGGTTATTTAATTTTCCAGTGCATTAGTGAATCATTTTCAAAATAAATTATTCAGACTTTTAACATTTTTTTATGAAAGCCTTTTTTGATATGGGGTGGTGCAGTTAGCACTGTTGCCTCACAACAAGAAGGCTCCTGGCTTGAACCTCCTGGTTGGCTGAGGATGTTCTTTGTGGAGATTGCATGTTCTCCCTGTACCTGAGTGGGTCTCCTCCCACTATCCAAAAACATGTATGTTAGATTAATTGGTGATTCTTGATTGGCTGTAAGTGTGGAGTAGAGTGTGTGGTTATCTGTCTCTGCATGTTTGCCCTGTGATTTTACTGCAACCTGTCTAGGGTATATCCCGCTTTTTGCCCTAGGTCAGCTGGGATAGGCACCAGTAGCCCCACAACCTGGATAAGGTTGTGGGGGATAAGGAAAATGATGGATAGATTGTTTCAATATACTAAAAGAATTGTTACAAGATGCATTTTTACAATTTCTAAGATAGTCTGGCTTCATGGTCAGAGACAGGTCTGAATATTTTTGGTAAAATATTCATGAAAAATGAATCCTGGATTTGTGGGTAAAACATTCAGACATATAGTTTGAGCACAGCTTTGTGAAAACACCCTGTTTGTAAATGAGGACCACTGAATCTGTTGTCAAAACAATTAAGTTTCTGTCAGTCAAGAAGATTATCTTAATTATTTTTCAGCTCTAGTTTACCAAAACTAGCCAGTAAAGCCACCCCCAAATTTTTCCTAAACACTTGATCTGTTATATAATGAGTGTATAGGTCTGTGTAATGTGAGAGTATGAGTAATCACAATATCTGATAAGCAGTAATGTGTGTATCATCAGCTCATGAATATACTGTAGATTATGCAGTTGCTCACTCAAATTTCGATGTGAATGGATGAGAATTCTTTTCATGACAAATGACAAATAATATATTTTACAAATTATGATATCAGCTCATGTGATTGATAATAGTATTAATTTTCCTTTTCTTACTGTAAATAGTATGTTATAGGCAGCACATGTATGTGTTACAGATTGTTGCAGTACTTTGTAAACAAACGCTGAAATGTCACTTCACATCCTGCGGCCTTTTTGGAGGAGCTGGCCTTCTGTGAACCGGGTTTGTTTCGCTGGAGGGACAGTGGCTCCTTCAGGGCACCTATCTTTTATAGATGAGGCCCCATATGTGGGCTCCATATGCGAGCTGGCAGGGTCAACGTGGAGCAGTGACGTCTGAGCCGGGTGGCCTATGAACTGGGACACGTCAACGCAGCACAACGACTGCTGCCAAGATAGACAAGGCAGGGACAGATAGCACCAAAATCAGTCACCATGGTAATACTAGGCAGGCAAGACCACAGATAGATGGATAGATACACTTACAAACACACACACATGCAGTAAGCAAGGATCCTGTTGTGTCAATGACAGTGTGAATGAAAGAGCTAGAAAAGAGGAAGGTGAGAGAGAAGTGAGTCAAGATGATGAGATAGTGGATTTTAGTTTAAGGCAGTTTAAGAAGACGGAGAGACAAGATTACAGATAATGATGAATGTGCCTATTGCCTGAAGAGGAGGATGGCTGGAAAAACCTATAGGTGTAAAAGACACACAAAGTAGAAAAAGATGAAAAAAAGGGAGTGTGGAGGTTCCATGTGATGGAGGATGAGAGGAAGTGTTGGAGCTCAAAGAATCGACAAGGGAGTGAAAATAAGGTGGAACTACAATGGTTTGACTCAGAAAAGCGAATAAGGCCGGGCATACATGGAGGAAAATAAGAAAACGGCGAGATAGGCTTTTAAAGATGTACCATAATGGCATCATTCATCAGGAAAAACTAATGGAAAAGAGATGAATATGATTAGGATAAGACTCTGTAAGAGATGCAAAAATGTGAACATTTTTATGTGGGAACAACGGTTAGAACTTAATTTAAGCCGAAAAAAGTGTTGAGCTTATTTCAAAAACTAATAAAATAACCACAAATAATTAAAATAGTAAATTTGACCCGTTCCATCTACAAACCAGCTGCTCATTACATAAAAACAGTCAAACAAATGTGCATGCTTCATGTCTGCTCCGTCCTACAGAGACACACAAACACACACAGGGATAAGTCCTCTCCATAGGATTTAGAGAAATTTAAGCCTCTTTCAGAAGAAGTTAGACTTGGAACACTGGCAGACTGTACTGAACCAAAAACAGCCAGTGTAAAAAAATGTAGGCAGGCAAAAGGTTGAAAAGAGAAAAAAATAAACTATATAAAAACTGACAAAAGGGGCTGTAGATGAGACAAATTAGCTTTTGTCCATTGTCCATCATATAATTTATTATTATTATTATTATTATTATTATTATTAATAATATAATTATTATTTCAACTGCTGTAACTAGAGAAAACTTTTGCTTAAGGTCACCAACAGTAATACACCTTTACAGTGTATTAATGTTGGCACGAGCTGAACAGTACACCTTTCATCGGCTGTGTTTTTGAAATACTTGGACAATGAGAGAGAAACGATGGAGCTTGTGTAAGAAAATTCCAAAACAAAATGACGGAGGTTTCATTTACCTTTTTACTGCTAGTAAACATATCATTAATGGCTCGGTCATCCTAGAGTAAAAATAAGGCTACAACCTCCTTGCGACTAGGAAAAATCTGTGGTTTCCCGGTGATGTCCACTACACCTATCCTTGGTGTAGTGGATAACACATTTGCCTTTCAAGCAGAAGATTACTGGTTCAATTTCAGCTGGAGGCAGATGTTCCCCTAGAGGTTGCATCTGGTGTAAAACTCCCTCAAATCAATCATGCGGAGCTACCTGCTACCTTGTGGGAGCAGCTGAAAGCAGCTTTTTTAAAAAATTTTTTTTTTTTTATCACACTTAATCGCCATGTTATCACAAACAGATTGCAAGTAATTGCCAGTTAGACCCCATTCAATCACAGACTGATAGCAATGTGACTCTGTCTTATTGCCCTTTTATCGCCGTCTTGACGCATCAAAGTCGCTTTGAGGACGGCAGCTGACTGCAAGTGGTCTCAGACCTGGTCCTGGTCTTCAACGCAACCATTTCAAAGGCAACAAGATCACAAGTTCATTGCACAATTGCAATAATTTTGGTCGTGCCAATGTCTCCTACCACTTTTTTCCCTAGTGTGACTGTAAATCCTCCTGTGGACCCACCACCCGCAGGGGGGGCTGTAGGGGTCCGGTGCAGTGTGGATCGGGCGGTGGTTGAAGGCAGAGGCCTTGGCGGTTCGATCTGGACCGGACCCGAATCCAAATAAGTGGCAGAAAATGGATGGATGGATGGTGACTGTAGCATAAGGTTTGATCAAATTATTGCCCACTGTTAAAATGCGGATACAGTTCAGTCAGATCAGTTCGTAATTCTCGGGATGACAGTGTCCACTGGTCGGCCGTTGCTTTGGTGACTGAAGTTGTTCAAAAACCACTGTGCAGCTTGTCTTAAAATTTTGCAAAAGCAAACAAATTTATGAAAAAATTCATCCTGTAGAAGAGGAAGTAACTCCACAGAGGTCAACACTCTTTAAAATTTTAACTTGGTCAGTGTCATTCCTATAAACCTCAGCTGTAGTTTGAATTTAGTGCTAATTAGCAGGCATATAATACTAAAATGGTAAACATCATACCTGCTACATCCCTGATCTTGTATTAAAAACTTCTTTGTGAAGCTTTCAGAAGCTTTACATACACATCACTTACTCAATGGATACTTCTTTCATTATAAAGGGATTAATACTTTTAAACTTCTTCAGTTTGTTAAAAGAATAACTTTCATGGGGACAGTAACAATGTTCTTGTAGCCTCTCAAACTACAAATAACAAGTTGGTTTGTACTTTATTCAGAAATGGACTGCTTTTGGCTACCTGAAGATAGGAAATATAAAACACTATTGTGTACTCTGGATATTGGGCAGCAGAAATATTAAGAGTGTTGGTAATAAATGGGCTAAAGCAGAAAAATCCATCGCTATAATCCATTAACAGATATGTATTGTGAATAAATATTTCATTCTTTAAAAATGTGACACTGAACATGCTTTGACGAAAATGATAACAGCAGAATTACTGTTGGGAATTATTTCAGAGTTTTACTTAGAAATAATTTCACTGAAATATATTTATTGAACTGCTCAGTGCCTTTGAGAATATCGGTTATGTTTGCAAATGGACATTTCTCTTTTGCATTTTGAAGAGAAACACTTCAGTTCTTTAGGTCTGTTCCTGTTAGAGTAAAGATTTTTTTTTGTCTTTCTTTTTTTCCCCAATTGAAACTGTTTTATTCATCCAAAAGTGTAGAATTTATGCCACCAGAGCTGTAGAGCACTCATACGTCCAGCTGGGGGTCAGTACTATCTGGGTCTTGCAGTAACGGGCCGCCCTGTGGATCCTGCTCTCAATGAGAATCAAGCAGAACTTGGCATCCTTGCCCTTTCTGTTTCTCTCCAGGTACTTCCTGAGAGCCTAGAGATCCTCAGGCAGGTCAGGGACCAGGCCTTTGGACTTGAGGATCTTCAGAATTTTGTTGCCAGTAACAAAACGACACCATGGGAGTCCCTCAGAATCACACCAATCTGAGAGGGAGTCAGACCCTTTTTGGCCAGCTTGAAGATCTGCTCTTTGACATCATCAGATGTGAGCTTCCACCAAGTGGGAACACCACACCTGTAAGCCAGAGCTGACTGGGACAAGCCCTTTCCAGGAGTGTGCATGCGACCCATGATTGCGGTAGAGGAAGAGAGGAGAAATGTTTTTTTTCTATAGCAGAAGGCTTCAGGTTGCAGGTCCATAATATTTAAAGCCACATTATTATGGTACTTACTGTCTATCATTTGGAAAACTTCATAAGGTTGCCCAAGGCTAAATTAAAGTGGAAATAGTGAGAAATGCAATATAATGCAGAAAACACACTCACACAACAGTTGCTTCGACAGTAGCAGCACCATAATGTTGAACTGAGTGTTTACAATCCGACTTGACCTCCTTGAATCTTGAAAGATAATAAAGCATACTTACTGCTCAGTAGCAGTCCATTAGCTGGTTAAAACATAGGCCAAAGATGATAATGCTTTATTTACTGGCATGCATAATATTATGGAGACATTTTCTCAGAGAGAATTTAAAGGACTGCAGAGAGAGTTGTGGGAAGGTGAGAGCAACAGGGAAGCTGTTTAAAATTCCAAACAGGTAGGGACGAGGCTTCAGGGGGGTAGTGGAACAGCTCCCAGCACATGCACACGCACACACACTCCATGAGAGGCATGGAGAGAGAAAAGAGACAACCCATATGCAGAAAATACTGTTACGTTTATATTTGGCACTAAAACAATTGGTCGATTAATTGACTTCTCATGTCTGTCAGCAGAAGTGGTTTCAGGCTGCTGAGACAATATAGGCTGTTTGAAGGCCTCAACTTGAACTCAGAAATTTCTGGGCATTTGATTAATGCATTTAAAGATTCAAGAAAACTGCTAAGCTCTGCAACGTGGTCCAGCGGTTAGCAGTGTCATTTCACAGCAAGATGGTTCACCATTGGAACCTGCATCGGTTTGCAGACATGCTAGAAAGCTGCAGTCTTTAGGCTCCACATTCAGTTGGACTTGTGGTGAATATGAGGAGACAGGAAGGTTAAGAGGGGACTTTGCCTGTGTAGACACAGATGACATGGGCTTATTGCCACTCAAATGAAAGCAGCATATATAATGTATTGAAATATATTCAACAAGAAGGGGGTTTGGATCTAGGACACTTAAAAAAAAAGGAGAAATGAGAAGATCTGTCTGTGAAATACAGCAGAGACACTAAAGGTGGAGCTGTGCTAAATAATTAGTTTGTCATACCACCATATGGTCAAATCCCCTGCAGCCATTACCCTCTGTGTCCACTTCTGTTTGTGAAACATAACTCAGCATCATACAATGCAAAATCAATACAACATGACTGAACAGATAAAAGCAAAAAAGGGGGCAGTTGTTGAATCACTGGCTTGAAAGCCTTGAGGGACAATACAGTTGCTGTTTCGAAAAACAAAAACCCACAAAGGTGAAGGAATAAGTAAGAAGAAAGATGGAGACTGTTTTTTTTTACCACAGTTGTGCACAAACTGGGTGTAACCGAGAGAGCTCAGAATACATGAAACTGTGTAAATACACGTGACCCTGCTAGTGCTGTCAGCAGTCCCATTTGCCTCCTGGGCCATGTGTGTGTGTGCACGCACACGCACATAGGTTTATAGGGATTCATGTTCCAGATGTGCAGTTTGTTGATGCAAAGCTGCACGCGCACATAAAAAATGATTCCACAATATGCAGAGTTCATTCATAAATCATATTTATGTTGCCTCTGCATTTTTGATTTCTGTGTTGCTCAATGTGAATGCTTCAGGCAAAAGCTGCACGTGTCAATTTTATAACTGAGATCTTCACTTCATCCAAAAGCTGGCACTGGTCACATGGTGCCTTGGTTGTGCACAGCAGTACAAACTCACTCAAAAGCAAACTGGTCATGTGTCGGGTGGTTTATTAGTTACAAAATTATTAAGTAAACCCACAAGAAATCAAAGTGGCAGATTTGAGAGTATACAGGGGCAGATTAGGAAGTGTGGAATAAGTCTTACGCACAAAAATCCTTACTGCACTCAGTTCACCATGTACTCTCCAGATTTTCCCCTGCAGGGTTGGCAGGGTCTGAACCTTTGGGAACTTGAGGAGAGGAAAAAGATTTGTGGATGTATTTGGACTTTAAGTTGGATCACATCCGTTCCACCATTAACAAATGCATGCAAAATACATGTGCACAAATTTCCAGAAAATTTCCAGTGTTGAAGGCCTGTTTTAGTTGGTGACCTGCTATAGCTAAAGTTCAGTTTGTCAATTCCAATTGCTCCCTCAGCATTACTGAAAAGGTTGGGAAATGCACTCAAAGCTAGCTAGCGTGTTTGTTCAGTTTCTAATGAGAAAATAAGTTCACACCGTTTATTCAAAAGCCTGATTCATGTGTCAAAAGTGTTTGCACAATATTTTCCTTTTGTGGAGCACTTTTTACTTTAATGCTAATAAGCTACAGTAACTTGCTTCATGTTGGACTTCTCACTCCTTCCACATGGCCAGCTCTGTCAACAAGGTTTAATTGCCGTTAGTTAACTGTGCAAGTATGATCGGCAAACTTCACCAAAGTTGAATTAAAGGTCGCTTTCTTCATTCTGGCGAGTAAACCCTCTGACTGAAGCTGATTTCACTGCGAACTTTTGGTTTTAAAATGCGAGTGTGTCTGGGTCACATTACGCCTTGGATTTTACCCTGCAGTCAGTTTGAGATTGTTTCGAGTGTGCAACAGAATACCAAGCAAACAATATGATAGCTTTCATTTTGCCAGGCCAAAACATTTATTAGATTGTCAGTGCATTACCTACTTACCTTTAGTACTGGTTCTTTGCTTGTGTTGCTGCACTTCCTCAAATCTTGACTTGAAAACTGACTTTTATTTCCAAGTAATTTGTTCCCTTTCAGTTGTTTTGCCATTAATGAACTTCTCTACACAAGCAGTACTGTTTAGACTTATAGTCCTTTAATGTTTTTCTGTGCTTTTGTTTGGCTTTCTGACATTCAATTTCACATTAAGAAGGCTTTGGCTGTCACTAAATCATTATTTCTTCTAAACAGACTGGCCTGATTAAAGCAACAACAGACACTGGCATATGCACAACCTAAGCAAGCACACACTGGAATATGAATATGAATAGGGTGGACGAAAAGACATTATAAGAAAATCTTATAAAAATTTCTGAAAGGTTGTCTTTGGACATTGACTATTTTTTCACTCATTTTCAATCCTCGTACTTCATCATTTTCAGAGGAATGTTTTTGTTGTTTGTTAGGCTACTTAGCACTAACCTATGAATCATTTCAAGCATAAAAAAGGCTCCTAACTCAAGGGATGAACCAGTGTTGTGTCTACACATAACAGACGACTTAGCAAAGAACCAATTTTAAATTGTGTCTTTAGACACTTTGTTACTAGCAGCCTGTCGCAAAAAACTTAAGATAACTTGTTCCCATTTCTTTAGTTGAATCTACAAAAAATGCCAAAGATAACACAGTTTGACAGGTATAAAGTAGTATTTTTTGCACAAACAAAGTGATTCCCAAAGCACTATTAGCTGAAAACGTGGCATCTCTCAGCATGGTGTGCAGTGTGTCCTTAAAAAAAACTGAGGAAACGGGACAAATGGAGGACAAAAGAAGAACTGGCAGGCCTAAAAACTATCTACAGCAGATGAACAGTATCTGAAAGTCATGTCCTCAAGAAGTGGGAAAAGATCCAGCAAAGACCTGAGAGACGGAGCTGGCCCTTCAGTCAATCCATCTACTGTTCACCGAAGCCTCATCAGAAATGGTCTCAGTGGAAGGGTGGCTGTCAAGAAGCCATTCTTAAGGAAGGGAAACAGGAAGAAAAGACTGAGGTATGCCAAATTACACAAGAACTGGACTGAAAATCAGTGGCAACAGGTCTTATGGAGTGATGAATCCAAATTTGAATTTTTGGTTCAAAGTGTCATCAGTATGCACAGAGGAGGTCAGGAGAGAGATACAACAGTGTCTACAGGAATCTGTAAAACACGGTGGAGGCTCTGTCATGGTTTGGGGTGCATTGATGGAATTATGAATGCAGAAAAGTTCCATCAGATTTTGATCCACCATGCAATACCATCTGGAAAGAGTCTGATTGACAACAGCTTCATTTTTCAGCATGACAATGATCCCAAACACACTGCCAAAGTAGTAAAAGCATACCTGGATAGAAAAACACACAGTGGAACACTATCAGTCATGGATTGGCCTCCCCAGAGCCTGGACCTCAACATTATTAAAGCAATGTGGGATCATCTTGACAGAGAACAAAACAAAAGGCAGCCAACATCCAAAGAAGAGCTTTGAATGTCCTTCAAGATGCCTGGAGAACTATTCCTGAAGACTACTGACTTTCAA
>VUQI01055549.1:0-16584 GCA_015106735.1 Paratilapia polleni | reverse complement strand
AAAATTTAAAATCTAAAAAATATAAAAAAAAAAAAAAAAATATATATATATATATATATATATATATATATATAAAAGCTAGAGAAATCAATGCTAAGTAAAATTCAAACTCTCCGTATTTGACTCACTTTTTTTGGCAGGCACAAGATGATGAAGAGTCCACCTTGGTGGCAGCAGCTCCTGTTGCTGCAGTGACGCCTTCACAGCCTGAACCTGCTGCTCCTGCAGCAGTGGAGAAAGAGAAGGAGGCTGAAATCCCTGCATTCTCACTGTCAGAGAAAGATAAGGTAGGACTTCCTTTTGTTTTTAATTTTTGATTTGTCTGCTATGCTGTTGCACTCAAACTTTTAATTTATCAGTATATCTCTTTAACTGTGGAACTGTGAAGTTTTATTCATACAGCACAACTCATAGCACGTACTATTCCAATCAAATAATTGGGACATTTTAAAGATTTCCCTTTTTGTGTGTGTCACTCTATAGACTCTGGATGACCTAGAGGTGGACCTGGACAACATGGAGCTGGATGACATTGACACCACAGATGTTAACCTTGATGATGACTTCTTAGATGATTGATTGAGACCTGACACCAATCTCCCCCCACGCACTCTTTAGAGTATATTTAAAAGAAAAAGAGAGACCAAATCCCTTTCCCCCTTTTTTTTTTTTGTATTTGTCCGTAAAAATGTTATATTGTCATATCTGCCTACTGCAGCGTCAATTTTTAAGTAGCAGATCGTGATATCAGCAATGTTTTATTCTCAGAAAAAAAGGCAGACGGGCCGTGTCCTTTCAAATTCTTCATTTTGTACACCATTTATTGTTTGAGAATTGCTGACTAACTGTCCACTGGGCCATATGTTATTACTTTTTGCTCTTTGTTTTTTCTGTAATGGTATATGAAAATCCATTCAGTCCAATAAACTGTTTGCTGTACATATTCACATTTGACTAAAGAGTGTCTTACTCCTGTTAGCTATCTCAAATAAATGAATACAAATGCAATTTAATAATGAAGCATGGTGAGAGACCTGTGTAGAAACACATATCACTGCATACTAAACAACAGGCACAACATGATAAAGAATAAAACACAAGGTCAAGCATAAAAAAGCCTGATAGAGGAAAATAGACAGTAATGCTAGTCTTGTAATTGTCAGGAAAAGACAGCAGAGACTACCTTATAAAAAAAGAAACCTGCAAACAGGCCCTTCTCATGGAAGATATTTCAACTTGTAATGGCCCCAGCAGCGCAGGCATAATTAATATAATTAATATTAACAATGTCTGCATTACATGTAGGTGTGACAATAAGTCATACATGACTAATATTAGGCCTTTATTAATGTTCAGGTTGTAGGCACACCTCTGTTTTAAGGTCGTTTTTGAGTATTATTAATTTTAAAAAAAAATGAGCGGCATAGAAAGCAACTAAAATAAGCTCCACATTTACAAGCTGCAACATCAATTTCAAAGATTAAACAATTTATTCTGAAAGGAGCTACTCTGCATAAAGAGTACTTTTTATTGCTTTAACCATATTTTCCGATTTGTTTTACACTGTGTGTTGCTACTTAAGTATCCATGTACTCCATTACTGGATGCCAACTACCAAGAGCTATAAATATTAATAACAGTGACTGCATTTACATTTAGTACAGCCATCCTTTATGTGATTTGTTACACCTGTGCTCTTGCTACTTGTCATTAATAGGAAGGAAAGCCTATTGAAGAAGCCTTTCACTGGAGCAGAATGGTTGTACAACATATAAAAAAAATTATTTGTATCATGTCATTCATCTGAATGTCTGACATCTACAAGTGTAGACCTGCTCATGTGTAAGACTTTACTGGACACCTCAAAGTGGCAAGAGACCTGTTCCACAGCATCTGTTTTGATTTGAAATAGTAAATGAACACACGTGTTGCTAATCACATAAAGGCTTTGTGCCTAAATATAACTATTTCATTTCAAAATGGCTGCTGTAAAATGGAGAAAAAAATATCTTGATAACAAACTTCACTAATGGCCTTTAAAAATCAAATCAATCAAAATCAAAATCACTCTGATGACTTCTGCTCAGGCTAGGCGGTGCTATGATAGGAATTACAAGAGGTCAGCAAAATCCATGCTGAAATAAAAATGAATTACAATTATATCTTTATGTTAAAGTCAAGTGCACATTTGAAGTATCATTCTTCCCAGTGGCTTTTTACACAACTTTCCTGTGTAATTTTGGTCTTTCACGTTTTAAAGACACCTGTTTGAGTGTCTAAACCTGGATATGTAAATGAAAGCTTCCAAGCCTCCTCTTGTCTGTTTTTCAGGCTTTAGAAAATCTAGCCCATGCTGGGAGACTTTGGCTTATCACAGGTCCTTATGGACCTGATTTGGTGATGTACTATAAAGGCCAACAAAGTCAGTATTAGAAATATGATAGGTTAGGCTGAATGGGGGCTTGACTTTTTAGTGAATATGAATATAATAGTGAATATGAGTTTTGCCTACTGCAACTTTAAAATGCATGGAGTATATTTGTCTTGTATGTTACAGCTGAGATGCTGTTTTATGAATTAATGTAAATTTTCAACTAATTAAAAAACAAATTAAAAGTTATTCAACCCAAATTCTAAGAGATAAAAGTGATTTTTTATTCCTTACCATTCAGCCAAACGTTTTTGTTTTAAATTGGAAAGTATCTATAATATTCTGAAGTTATCTGCAACTACAACATCATGCAAACGTGGGTGGCCCCTAAGACTGCAGGCGCCTAAAAAACAACTTGAAGGCCGTTTAATGACCTTGCCAGACCAGTATGGGCGCAGCTGAACTCGCCCAGCTGTCACTCTCCTCCTCGCCTGCGGATGGCGCCCCTCCGAGACAGGCTTCGACGATTTTATGCAGTTTCGTGTGCAACAAAGTACCGAGCTGGGCAGCTAGCGAGAAGGGAGAACAGACCCTTCAGAGACTGTTTATTTTTGCACCGTTTTCAAACTGTCTTCCCCCACGTATTTCTAAGCTTTTTGTGGTATATTGTAAGTTTTATATAAACGGAAACTAAAGCAATTAATTTTGGGGGCGGTGTTTGAACGCTTTGTGGAGGAGCAAGGTGGGTTTTTCTAATAGAAAGGCGGGCGTAACGTTAGCGAGCTGGCGTTAAAAAAAGACTGAGCCGGGACTACGGAACGAGTCGGTCCGCAAGAGAGAGCCGGGAGGACCACGGCACAGCCGCCGCCGCCAGCGCCACGGGGAGTCGGGGCCCGAGAGGGAGCCTGCCAGGCCCTTGGCTTGATGCACCCAGTCTGCATTGCCTTAGCCGCAGTCCGAGATGGGGGAGACCAAAATTATCTACCACCTCGACGACCAGGAGACACCATATCTGGTGAAACTGTCGGTGCCGGCGGACAAAGTCACACTGGCAGACTTCAAAAACGTCCTCAAGAAACCAAATTACAAATTCTTCTTCAAATCTATGGACGATGACTTCGGGTAACTGTTAAAGGGCTTATTGTGTTTAACGTGGACTCAGCATAGTAACCATAGTCTTCTTAACGTTAGTCCAGTTGGAATAACAGTAACTTATTTGTTACCTCATCCAGATGGCTTGTCATCAGTTTTAACGTTACCTGGCTTTCAGTCATCAGCTAGCTGTTTGCTTTGCCGTCCCTTTGTTAGCTGCTAGCGTCCAGGTCGCATTAGCAGGTCTGTTCAGCGTCCCGACCCCGTTTGTTTACATTGCTCGTATGGTTAGCTTATGCTATACTGTCTTACCAAGTTTGGTAATTTCCAGTTTCATGAACACTAGACAAAGCCTTGAATTGCATTGCAACTTATTTAAGACAAAATGGAACAAGGGACACTTCACAAAACTGATACTAACTAGTTACTGACGTTACTACTGTCAGGTACTGTGTAATGTATTAAACGCTTATGCTAGCAGGCTAATGCCTGGATCTAAACGGACACTTGGAGTGGCTGAGTGAGTGAGACCAGAAGGCCCCTGCTGTTGTTGTCTATTAGCCCAAGGAATGCAAAGTTGGACACAGGAATGCCCTGTTCATCACTCTGGCAGCTTTATGAGCATGTCCCTTTGTGTTAAAACATGGCTCGAAAGGTAGACGTTTTATGATCCTCCAGAGTTAAATAAAAAGGGGAAATTTACTATTTTTTAAACACTTGAGCCAGGTTGCCAAAGTTTTTTTCTGGCTAAACTTAAACAAAGGTGGGGCAACAACCTAGGACCATTTTCAAATAGGAAAGACGAGTTTTGAAAGGACCCACAGCTATTTCTGTTGTGAAGTGTGGAGGTGCATGCTGTAAATAAACTATTGAAGCCTTAAGTCTAGACTGTTAGTGTTGTTAAAGCTGGTCTGGTGCCCAAGATATTTACCAAGAAAGCCTCACTGACCATCAGTGTGAAAGGCCCAGCTAATCTTGACATCTTCAGTAGTCTGAGGCACTTGTTAAATGCACGCCTTATTTGTCCTCTTCACTGTGTGATAAGGTGTTGTTAAGGTCTGACATCTGATCCTTGCAAGCAGGACTGAGTGACTGGGAGGGGTTGCCGGAAATTCACACGGTTACGTGTACACCTGCCTTTTGTTAATTTATTTTTAGCAGTCTTCGATGCATTAAGGATTACTTCTATATACAAAATGCCTGAACGAGCCATCTTTTGACTGGTTTTCTGTGCCGGCAGCCTCAAACATTTGGTGATGTTTAACATTGTCATTGGGTATTAATGTGTAAAACTGTCTGGCTCTGGTTGGCACTGTGAAAGGTTGTCCCAGTTGTCAGTGTCTGTCTTGGCTGATGGGATATATTGCCCATCTCCACTTCCTCTAAATGCACCGTCATGTTTTATTGCCCAAGGAGTGCTTTTGTATTGGTAATGTTTGACTGAAACAAAGCTTTGCTCTCTTTACAGTGTGGTAAAGGAAGAAATATCTGACGACAACGCTAAGCTGCCCTGTTTCAATGGACGTGTGGTGTCATGGGTAGGTCCAAAATACATGCTGTTGTAATCTTTTTTGTTTTTGCTGTTTGCTTGTGTGTGATAACTCGTGCGGTTTAGTGGTTGTGGAGGCTGTGTGCATGCATGTGTAACAATGATTCCCATCTGTTGGGCACTGGCCACAATCATACTCAAGCTCTAGGGAGAGGCCCTACGCATCTGTATGATAATACCATTATCACATAATGATCCTCAGAGCAGCACACATACACACACACACACACTTTTCCTATTCATTATGTTTTTTCGAGTAAAAGTTTATAAGCAAGTCCTCACACAGGCTAGTCACCACATGCAGCACATACATGTACTTGCATGTATTTTCTTATTTAAGGCCTCTAAGCAATAATTCTCCTTACTCCACAACACTTGAGACATCTGGCGCTTGTGCACGGCCTCCCTTCCTCTCTTCTCGACATTGAAATTGGATTAAAAGCAAGTGAAATCACAGGATAGGAGGAAAATACCCCATAACAAAGGGCCTCACTGCAGGTCATCTAACAAGAAGATTGAATCTCACAGGGATGAGAGAATAAAGCTGAGAGAAAGACTGTTCTGTGTTGTGATGTGAAAGGCTAATGTGCTCGGTTAATTTCGTACAGTGTGGTTTTAATTAACCACAGAGTCATCAACATAGCGTTATCGCTCCATTCTGGAGTGTATATTTCAGCATGCTCGTCCTAATGCATCTCTTTGTTGCGGTCATTTTCATAAGACTGTGTGGAGGTTTAGTTTGATGTGTTTAAAAGTCAGATCCTCTTTGTGTGTGTTTGTGCGAATGTGTTTGTTATCTCTCGGGGGCTGTTGAAATGTTCCGCATACAGTGAAATGTTATTTTTGTTACAGTAGGTCCATTTGTTTGTCTCCGCTGTTCATCTGTTGTTTCAGTGATCTGATTGATTGTTCTCTGGGGTCCAAGGGGCCTGGCTCGCTGCACATCACTCCATCACAACAGGCCAGCACCCTGAATCTCCTTTGCTGTGTCTCCCTTTAGTGCACACCAAAGTAGACTCAGCATTAATAGCGAATATAGTGGTAGCAGTAGGTATAATATGGATAAAAGATATCACAATGATGAGTGGTTGAACTTGTGAGAGAGCAGAAACCTTTATTTTAGTTATTTATTATCTTTCTACATAGTAATATGGCTGTATCATTATGCCTGTACAGGAGATTTAATTTGATATCCTGATGCCCTCTTTGAGCACAACATATTTACCATTGCAAATTCTTGACACTCACTTCTTTGCCGTATTTTAAATTCAGATTTTCTGTGACTTTGCATGCAAATACATGCTTCATTTCTGATATGGATGACATCCAAGGTGCTACAAAACTCAAGATCCACAGCAGAATTTAAATTATATTGTTTTGTATAATGAGCTAATGGACACAGGAATGTGGCAAAAGTGGAAATGAATACACACCCGTAATTTAGTTAAAAAATAAATAAATAAATAAAATTTGTTATGGTCCATTGGAGCCCATTTTTTTCCCCAAACTTTGGTAACTTAGGCAACACTGTCAGGTACACAAACCACAAGTTTTGGCTTGGGCTCTTTCTTTTTGATCTCTCTGAATTCACAGCTGCTTTTGTAGAGCTCTGCTCTCTCAGTAGGAAACTAGTAAAACGCAGATTAAGTTTGAATTTTAGCAAGGCATTGTAGTCCCTTTCTACAGGAGGTTTTGATAATTTTGTATCAAACCTGTAGGGAGTAGCAGTAAAACTAGACATACTATGTAGCCTTTGAATATGGTGTAGTGTAAACACAGTACTGGTGTGTTGAAGGTCTGCTGCCCACTTGTTCTGTGTCTTTCAGTGTATTCTTCCCTCTGAGTGTTTGCCTCATCCCCCTGACTGATTTGACTCTCTGTCTGTTGACAGTTGGTCTCCGGAGATGGCGCCCACACGGATGCAGGCTCAGTGGCAGATAGTTTAGAGCCGACACCACCTCTGGAGAGGACCGGGGGCATCGGAGACTCAAGACCCCCTTCCTACCAGTCAGTGAATTCAGACAAGACTGTGTGGTGTCTTTGATAGTCTAGATTTTGTGTAATGTGCGAATGTGAAAGAGAGATGCCGTCCTTACTTTGTGTCTGTGTGTTTTTATGTGTTTTGAATGAGTCCTTCTGTGTGACCTAATAAGCGCAGTAACAGGAAAGAACAAATTGAATGAAGAAAGTGTGACATCTTGTGACTGCCTTGCAGGAAAGAAAATCGACCTTAATTCTTGCAGGCATTATTATCATACTTATGCCCCATGTTACTAGTTTTTTAATGTGTCTGTATTTTCTTTCTACATAGTAATACAGCTATTTTAAAATAATATGCTGTGTCTACAATTAAAGTGTAAAAGGAAAAAAAAAGTCACATTAGAGTAATGAAGAGAAATGCTCACCAGACTGAAAATCCATCAACACAACATCTGCAAAGCTTTCCAAATATTCAGGTACAGATCGCTCTCCTAACCACACTGAACCAGAGTAGCCAGGAGTTTGATTCTCACAAGGCTGTTTTAATATAAACATTTGTTTTAGTGGCTGCTGAATAAGCTCAAATGCCCTGATCATGATGTCCAGTAACTCTGTCTCTCTTTAACACTCGCTCTCTGTCTGAAGTGGGAAAGCAGCAAGTGGTCGGGATAGCTTGGACAATGACACAGAGACCGGCTCCATGGTGTCTCAGAGGAGAGAGAGGGAGAGGCCACGACGGAAACACACTAATGACCACGGTCAGAAAGAAACTTGCAGCTTGCTCTTCTTTTTCATTGCACATATCTGTTTTGCGTCCATATTTTTCACAACTTATGAATAACAATTTCCTTGTTGGTTAAAAATGAAGTGTGACGTGATTGACTTCACGCTTCAATGCAGTGCTGTCCATGCTTTTATTTTTGTAGCTTAAGTTTTTATCTTGTTTTTTATTTGTCTCATGTCATGTTCTGATCCTCCTGCCATCCTGCTGCAGGAGGGAGGCAGAATGGGTACTCATCGAGGGCCATGGGACGCGGAGGCGCCGAGTATGACAGCTGCTCGTCGTTCATGAGCAGCGAGTTGGAGTCCACTTCCTGCTTTGATTCAGAGGACGACGATGCAACCAGCAGGTCAGATGTGTTGTATAGCTGTGCAGCTTGTTTCCTGCAAGAAAATATATTTGGCTTCAGGAATGCACGTGGAGTTATAGTTGATGGTTTATGGCAGAGATTAGTACAGTCTAATTTTGTGGTGGTTTTTGTGGTAACTCCAAGGTTCTGCTCCAGCAGTAATCTTTGCAGCCCACTGCAGAGACTCTGCTGGTCTCAGTCTTTAGGCATCTGACAGGGTGTTTTTTCCTGTTTGTTCAGCTCCAACAGAGCTGGATAAAAACTTCTTCTCCATTTTTCTTCCTACCACACAAAGGAGTCCGTTTTTTGTTTTTATGTGATGATTTGTCAGTCAGGTTGTAACTTTCAGTTGTAGTAGGTTTGATGCTGTCTTACAAACAGTTGAAGTTCGTCCCAACTCTTGGCAAACATCATTTTCCTTCTGGCTTTTAAATGGCTCCCTTTTAAGTAGGTAGTAGTATGGTTAACTTTTTTCTGTCCAGGTATATTTAAACTGGATTCAGATAAAAGTTTTTTATAACTAGTGTAACTATGTAACAACTATGTAGCAACAGTTTTTGGGTTATTAACTTCTGCTGTAAATTACAGCATTTTAGCCTGGTCTGATAACAAAACTTGAAATGATCATGAAAAAGCAATCTGTTTTTTTTTCACAGACACAAATTGTTTTTTTTTTTGTTTGTTTGTTTGTTTGTTTGTTTTTTGTGAGACAGCACGACTGAGTAAGTAAAGTATTTCAATTCGAAGTATACTTTTTGTCTGCAGCACATATACTCACCGACCATTTTGTTAGGTACATCTTGCTGGTACCGATTCGGACCCCCGTTTGCCTTCAGAACTGTTTTAATTCTTCGTGGCACATATTCAGCAAGGTGCTGGAAACATTCCTCAGAGATGTTGGTCCATATTGACATGATTTCATCACATAGTTGCTGCAGATTTGTCAGCTGCACGTCCATGATGTGAATCTCCAGCTCCACCACATCCCAAAGGAGCTCTGTTGGATTGAGGTCTGGTGACTGTGGAGGTCATTTGAGTACAGTGAACTCACTGTCTTGTTCAAGAAACCAGTTTGAGATGATTTGAGCTTTGTGACATGGCATGTTATCCTGCTGGAAGCAGTCATCAGAAGATGGGTACACTGTGGTCATAAAGGGACGGACATGGTCAGCAGCAGTAGTCAGGTAGGCAGTGGCATTTAAACGATGCTCAATCAGTACTAAGGGGCCCAAAGTGTGCCAAGAACATATCCCCGCACCATTGCACCACCACTAGCAGCAGCCTAGACAGTTGATACAAGGCGGGATGGATTCATGCTTGCATGTTGTTCTGATCCTACCATCTGAATGTCACAACAGAAATCGAGACTAATCAGACCAGGTAAAATTTTTCCACTTTCCTATTGTCCAGTTTTGGAGGACCCGTGGAAATTGTATCCTCAGTTTCCTGTTCTTAGCTGACATTGAGTGGTACCTGGTGTGGTCTTCTGCCTCTGTGATCTGATGTTCAGAGATGCTCTTCTGCATACCTTGGTTGTAACGAGTGGTTATTTGAGTTACTGTTGCCTTCCTGTCAGCTCAAAGCAGTCTGGCCATTCTCTTCTGACATCAAGACATTTTCTCCCAGAGAACTGCTGCTCACTGGATATTATCTCTTTTTCTGACCATTCTTTATAAACCCTAGAGATGGTTGTGTGGGAAAATCCCAGTAGATCAGCATTTTCTGAAATACTCAGTCAAGCCCGTCTGGCACCAAAAATTGTGTCACATTCAAAGTGACTTAAAATCACCTTTCTTCCCCATTCTGATGCTCGGTTTGAACTTCAGCAGGTCATCACCATGTCTACATTACTAAATGCATTGGGTTGCTGCCATGTGGTTGGCTGATTAGATATTTGTGTTAACGAGCAATTGAACAGGTGTACCCAACAAAGTGGCTGGTGATTGTATGTTGTCATTAGTGGGGACGTGTCAACATGGCAAACAAGAAAACAGAGATTTAAAAGAAGTGGCAACTGCTGTATTTTAACCCAAACTGTAATCTTTCTCTAAACCTAACCAAGTGGTTTTCAGAGATAATTAATAACTTACCTGTTACCTGTAGGACATGAACTACTAACCCCACCAGCCTCCAAAGGTGGACTTTTTTGCCCTTTAAAAGTGGAAAATACACCGGCACGAATTGGTGCATAAAAATCAGGGACATTTAATTAGAAGTAGGAAGTTTGTGTCCAGAAACATGAATCAGCAGATTAAATTGTGGCAATTTCATGAACTGCCATGAGACTGTGTGTTGAACATTTCAGTGTGTTTGTGTTATTTTTAAAAAGTAATGTTTTTTGCCTCCTCTTCAGGTTTAGTAGCTCCACTGAGCAAAGCTCTTCTCGTCTAATGAGACGACATCGGCGCCGGCGGCGGAAACCTAAGGCTTCCAATATGGACAGGGTGAGATCTCACACTTCTAGATGTAAAGGACAATAAATAGAAAATTATCTAAAATTGTCTTCCAGGTTGTGAGTTATTGTTGTGCTAGTGACATTTTTTGCTTTCCTCACAATTTTCATCATTATTCCTTTCAGTCTTCGTCATTTAGCAGCATCACGGACTCCACCATGTCACTGAACATCATCACTGTGACTCTCAACATGGGTAAGTGTCTTGCTCCTGTGACAATTTGCGCACACAGGGGAATTAGGTGGAAGACGTTGGAATAAACGGAACCTGTTATTCTTCACTTATGGAGTAAAAAAAAAATCCATCTTTTTGTAACATACAATGTAACTGTTTTGATTCATATGGATGAAGGTCATGATCTTTTCTGTCTTTACTTCATTTTTGCATACTCTGTTCCTCTCCACCTCACAGAGAAGTACAACTTCTTGGGCATCAGTATTGTGGGTCAGAGTAATGAGAGGGGAGATGGAGGAATCTACATCGGCTCTATCATGAAGGGAGGAGCTGTGGCTGCAGATGGACGCATAGAGCCCGGAGACATGCTTCTGCAGGTGTGTGTCTGTGCTTGTGTGTAAGTGGGAGAGAGATGCACATGGAAAAATGAAAACTCTTTGTTGGTGAATATCTGGAACTTAGACAGTCCTAGTGTGAGTGGAAGCACTTGTTGATTTGACACCAGTACGTTTATTGAAATGAATGATCTTGAAGGTTTTTTCTCTGCAGAGTATCACATGCATTTGGCAGTAATATCATTACACATGATTTTTACACAGTTTGTTTTTGCCCTGCTTATACCCATTCCCTTTTTTTGCCTATTGGATTTTAGTCCCATCTTACTATACTGTAAAAATGTTTGCATGGCAAAGTGCCCATCTGGGAACACTGCCAGTCCACTTCATGGCTTTGTACAGTAGGATTGGAATCATTGTGGGGCTGTGAAAGTTGTATACTTCTTTATATAGGAAACAATGTAGTTCTGGGCCCATTCTTTATTGGCGTATTACTTTATAACTCATATTTCTTTTCTTTTAGATGCTGTTGTTAGGTGTGATCAGTTTCCATGTCTTCCTGTGCTCTGTATCCTCATCTGTCGTGCCATCCACCTGCATTTCCTCTTTTACCACATCCATAAAACCTCCTCTTTGGCCCTCCTCTTTTCTTTTTGCCTGGCAGTTCCCTTCTGTAGATATACCCAGTATCTTTCTTCACATGTCCAACCCAGCTCAGTCTCTGCCAACCTGAGGTGTCCCTCCAATATTACTAGTTCCTAATTTGGTCCGTCCAACTCAGCATCTCATTGCAATATATTTGTTTTTATTCATGTAGGTGAATGACATAAACTTCGAGAACATGAGCAATGATGATGCTGTTCGAGTACTGAGGGACATAGTGCACAAACCAGGGTAAGCGCCACACATGATTACAGCATCCATAACACATGAGTGCAAAACAAGATCATTGTTAACTGCCTATGTGTGTTTATTACCCAGCCCCATTACTCTGACAGTTGCAAAGTGCTGGGACCCAAACCCTCGGAGCTGCTTTGCCCTGCCCAGGAGTGAGTTTTTGTTCCGCAATAAAATTGCACGATTTGTTATATTTTACTTTGGGGGTTTTGCAGTAACCTCATTTATTTCAACTGCCTTCCCTCTTTTTAAACAGGTGAGCCAATCCGGCCTATCGATCCCGCTGCATGGGTGTCCCACACGGCGGCCATGACCGGGGTGTACCCTCCATATGGCATGAGCCCTTCCATGAGCACAGTCACCTCCACCAGCTCCTCAATCAGCAGCTCGATCCCTGAGACTGAACGTGAGTCACATCAACCCCTGCAGCTGCCTGTTGGAGCTTGTCATCAGTGCACTTTTATCCAAAGCAACTTTCATCCTACCTTAACTCTTAGTCACATTTTCTGTTCACTTTCTTTCTTTTTGTCTGTATGTTCAAATGGTACTTTCTTTTGAATTTGCAATGTACCTCTTTGTACTTTCTTTTATTGTTCCTCTTTATTTTAGCTTTCCACTATGTTTTCTGCTGCCTTTTTATAGCCTACTTGTTGAAGTGCTTGATAGATAAATCTGACCATTTGAGGAAGAAAGAACTGTAGGTTTGTTATACTTCTTGAACATTCAGCTCTCACTCCCTCTGACCACCAAACCTCTGTTAGTAAGTCTCCTTGTTAAGTGTGGCCCTTCCCTCTCACTGCATTCCTGTGACTGTTATCTGTTCCAGCTTTCGCTGTGTTCAACCTCACAGCTTCCATCTGCTCAATAACTCTTGTCCACACTGAGCCATAACTCACAACTTTCATCTCTCCTGTAATCTTTGGAATTACTGTGATGCCTTTGCTTCATTTCTGGAGAAAAATCTTCTTTTATTTGGACACATTTTTTAACTTATGCTTTGATTTACATTTTTAGAGTTTTTCTGTTTCAGGGAGAACATACATTTCATAGAGGTGCATGTCTTATAAAAATTCAAATAAGTTGAATACTTGTTTAAAAAAAAAAGCATCTCATATTTATGGTTTCTTCTGGTGCATTTTTCATCTTTTTTAAATTTCATATTTATTAATGACCGTAACTTTATTAATGCCAGGAGACATTTCAAGTGCAGTTACACAAAATTTTGTGTTCTGAGGGGAATAAAAAAAGAAATGAAGAACTTACTGAAGTGGAGGTAGATGGGAAGGGGGGCAATCAAAAGGCAAAATGTGATGCTTAATCATGATATCTAGTCTTAAAATGCAATGAAACTCAGTGAGATGATATGTAAGATACATTGGCGTTCTAGGGAGGACATTTAATTCACTGTGGTTTGGCAGGTTTGGGGGTTTTGTCAAGTCCAGCTCAGTTGCAGTCCACTTCAAACAAAGATCCAGTCAAATCCAGTCTTGATTCACGATCGGGACAGAATAGGGGTCAAATAACAGTCAAGACCACAGGAAACCAAATATTATTTGAGGCAAATTCCAAAACAAGCCAACATTTTTTTTTTTTTTTAAGTTCTCTAGAAAACAGCACTCAGTTGTTCTTTAATTTTGAATGTTTTGGAAACAAAACACAATCTGGCTCAACAGTTTTATACTTGATGGAGCTGAACCTCTTCGTCCATAAAACCAAAATGTTTCCATTCTGTCTAAAAGATGTAACTCAGCCCCACATGTTAACTTGCACATATCCTCTGATCTTTCCTAGGATTCGATGATTTCCACCTCTCGATCCACAGCGACATGGCAACGGTTGCTAAGGCGATGGCCTGCCCAGAGTCGGGTCTGGAGGTGCGAGACAGGATGTGGCTCAAGATAACCATCGCTAATGCCTTTATTGGTACGTCTGTCAAAGCAGGCTCGGTCAGGCTTTTTTTAAATTTCTCTCATCAGTATACACACAGACACACACATCTGCTCAGTTCAGTTTGTAGATTTAGTGTTTCACGGATGCCAAAGCAATACATAAATGCTCCTTGGATCAATTCAGAATTTTTAATTGCGGACAGATCAAACAAAAATCTATTTTTATCACGACAGCTGAGTTTCATTCAGCCCAGTAATCCATGAACTCAGTTTGACTTTATTGTTCCATAGTGCATGATTAAAAATAATAATCTGAACACTCAAAGCAGAAATCAATCTTAAATCTAAGTATAGCTTTAAATAAATACCTCAGATATTATCATATTATAAAATTGTCAAAAAGGCAATAAATATGATCAGTAAAACTGTAGGACTCACGAGTTGATTTCTAAAACGTGTGCATCAGGTTCTGATGTGGTGGACTGGCTCTTCCATCATGTGGAAGGGTTCTCGGATCGCCGCGAAGCCCGTAAATACGCCAGCAACCTGCTGAAGGCTGGGTACATCCGACACACCGTCAACAAGATCACCTTCTCTGAACAGTGCTACTACATCTTTGGAGACCTCTGTGGCAGTAAGTGGACGTTCAGCTCATTGATCTGCTTAGAGTGTGAGCAGTAAGGACAAGTTTCACCAAAGTTTGATGGTAACGTTTTTTTATATGTGCTCCATGTAACATCTACAAAGTCAGCTAGTGGTGTTAAAGAATTATATATTCTATGCATCCTGTTTTCTACAAGTGGGCTGTGACTTGGAAGTCTAAGTGAGTTTTCTCCCTGTCTTTCCCTCAGATATGACCCACTTGTCTCTCCATGATCATGATGGATCCAGTGGGGGTGCCTCAGATCAGGACACCCTCCCTCCTCTGCCCCACCCTGGGGCAGCCCCCTGGCCAATGGCCCTACCCTACCAGTTCCCTATTCCACACCCTTATGACCTGCCACAGCCCTTCCATGGTGGACCGGGTGCTGGCAGTGCAGGGAGCCAGCACAGTGGTGAGTGCAGTTTGAAGAAGTGGTCAGCACATGAACAGCAGCAAATGTCAAACACTTGTTATAGAGTTAAAGTGTTAACGTTTGCAGTGTCTCCACAAATAAACAACAGACTTGGGTGATTACTAGTTCTTGTGGTTGAAAAAAGTATCAAATATTCTATTCTATGCAGACACTAAAGCATAATCCACAGTATGTTGCAAGCACACAGTTCTCCCAGAATGTTTTTAGCAGTTATACTTCTACAAAGGCACAGAACTTACAAGAGGGCAACCATTCATTGATTCTAACATTAATTAGTGCTTGTTACAATTGCATTTTATGTGACAGAGCTGACTAAAAACTGTAAGCTTGCATACAGATTTTGTGTGAAGGTAATTTTTGGAATTTAAGGAAATATTACATTTTTGCAGTGTTTTTACATTTTGTATACTCTCTTGTACAGTATGACATGAAGAAAACAACTCATACTGTGCCACACTTTGAATACACTTATAGGGGCAGGGTATGTCTTAATAAGCCGACTTCAAACACTTAAGGACACAGCCTAGCTCTGTCAGGAGTGAAAAAACACTCTTTCCATCAACCCCAAAGCTGCCTTATTCACATGTTGGGGTTTCTGTATTAAATATCTGTGGAACTAGAAAAGCAGACATTGTGGTTTAAGGTGCAGTTTGCTTATGCACTGGAGATATTTACTAACCAACAGCAGCTGGGCCCACTGAAACAACATCTTAGATGTTCTGTCCTCATTTACCTTAAATGCACTGGTGAATAGTTCACAAGCTAGCAGGATGCAGAATGTAAATGACAAAGTGTTGGTTTGGGATTGCTTTATTATTTCTGATGGAGACTAGATGTTTTCCCATGCTTCCAATGTTTGTACTAAGCTAGGATAACATCCTACACCTCTCTCTAGCTCTCTGTAATAATCACAAGTCTAAATTGACATGAATATTTTCCTGTTTTTGGATTTGATGACATGCATTGGACCAAAGCATCCTCCACAAAAAGTTTCTTTCTACTCATGTAAACTGTTTTGGCTTAAAAAACATCACTCTCAGGAACTTGCCGTAAAATTAGGCTGTGTGGGCTAATAAAATAAAGACCTGTGATTGCCTTCAGTAATAGCTAAGCTGTTTGGCCTGAATGCTCCATGACCATGTCAGCATTAGTCATGCAGCTCTCCTGAGAGACTGCTATAAACTAGGTCAGTGCTGCCTGCGTCATGTCATTGGCACCCAATTGGAAAAAGATGTGATGTGTTTGTTCATACAGCTCCGGAAAAAATTAAGAGACCACTGCAAAATTATCAGTTTTTCTGATTTTGCTATTCATAGGTATATGTTTGAGTAAAATGAACATTTTTGTTTTATTCTATAAACTACTGACAACATAACTCCCAAATTCCAAATACATATATTTTCATTTAGAGCATTTATTTGCAGAAAATGAAAAATGGTCAAAATACCAAAAAAGCTCCAGTGTTTTCAGACCTCAAATAATGCAAAAAAAACAAAACAAGTTCATATTCATTTTTAAACAACACATTACAAATGTTTTAACTTAGGAAGTGTTCAGAAATCAGTATTTGGTGGAATAACCCTGATTTGCAGTCCCAGCTTTCATGCGTCTTGGCCTGCTCTCCACCAGTCTTTCACA